>VZTT01010038.1:20132-48440 GCA_013400855.1 Buphagus erythrorhynchus | reverse complement strand
GCAGTTGGGTGCGGATTCCCAAAATCCCGGTGCTGCAGGCCCCTGTGACTCACCACAGGCGGTGTGCTGGTGTGCCCGTGGTCAGCACGCAGCGCTCTGTGTAATGCACATAACTATTTAAATGTTCACAGCGGCTCCTAACGCAGCTATCCTTGAGCTAAGCAAAAAACTTCAGCCTCACGACAGTGAGCCTTTGCAGAACGCCGAGCGTGTACAGCAGCCTGGTTCTTTGTCCGTGCATGTGAATTAATACCCACCCCCCACTGAACTTGCCTGGGTGAAATCCCATGAGAGAGAGAATTGGAATTTAACCTCGCTCACCCATCATTTTCACAGCCGAACTTGATTTAAATATGATGCAAATAGAGCCAAAATAACAGCCACTTCAGAACAGTTTTTCAAGCAAAAGTCATTGCTGGTGAGTGTGAAGAAGGGAATGAGACTCAGCATGCACATGGGCAATGGAGCCAGACACACACACCGTGCTTCAGAGCAGCCCCAGTGCTGAGGACAGGGATGACACAGCTGGGAGAGTGCAGCTCCTCATTCTGTAACTCTCACGGCATCTTTCTGTGATGTAAAGCCTTGCTTTTCTATTAAATCCGTGTTGCACGGTTGTGCTCACGTTATTCTGGTCCTTGCAGGAGGACTAGATGTTGATGCAACAGTAAAGAAGGACAACTTCATTAATTACTTGCTCTTTAAAGTTACTCTGTTAGAGTATCTGTGGCTGTTAGCAACACTGAAGTAGCAACAGTCTTCCTTGATGAGTCCGTATCCTAGGTATGTTTGGAGATCTTTAAGTGAGCCTATTTGTGGCAGTTTGGGTATGTCCATTATATTGGCATTATTATTGTTTTTACTATNTTTCTGGTCCTTGCAGGAGGACTAGATGTTGATGCAACAGTAAAGAAGGACAACTTCATTAATTATTTACTCTTTAAAGTTACTCTGTTAGAGTATCTGTGGCTGTTAGCAACACTGAAGTAGCAACAGTCTTCCTTGATGAGTCCATATCCTAGGTATGTTTGGAGATCTTTAAGTGAGCCTATTTGTGGCAGTTTGGGTATGTCCATTATATTGGCATTATTATTGTTTTTACTATTAAATGCTTTTTCCTTAGTAACAGATATTTGAAGTCACAAATCTCCAGCAAACTGTTAGAGGCAGCAGTCACTTTTATCCACAATCTTGTAACGTTATAAGAAGATGTATTCTGTGAAATCAAACTTCTTCTCATTACTTTAATGTATTACATTTATTGATTAAAACCTGCACCTGCCATTTCATTATCACTGTCTATCCTTTTGAAACTACATTGTCCTTGTCTTTTGTGTTTCCCAAGTTTCTAAGGTCTATCTAAAAATAACAGTGGTTTAGAGAGTTGGGGCTTTTTTATTAACTTTGTAAGGACTGTTATTTGCTGATGGACAGAAACGTGTTGTGTTAATTTTACCTTAGTATCCTTTTCACTTGGGTGTGTGTTTGTGATATTTCTCTGGTGGAAGCAGATAGAGAGGTGAAATTGATAGAATGGTGGAATTGAATTGATGCTATCTGATCTTTCTGTTTATTGATTTATGGGTTTTAACACTTTCAGATCGTTTCAGCCTTACTGTGAAGCCTGTGCTCTGTCTTACCTTCTATTTTTTTCTCTACTAAAAATAAATACAAGTTTGCAAACTATTAACAAGCATTGTTCCATGGTGGCTATGGCCCATGTAGCTTCCATCTTAAGTTTTGCTGGTTGTTTTGTTTTGTTTTTGTTTTGTTTTGTTTTGTTTTTTTGTTTTTTTTTTTTTTTCAGGGCTCCAGGTATTTTTGGAGCCTAGCTAGGAATTTCAGAGGTCAGATGGCTTGTTCATCTAGGATCTGAGCTTTGGTGGTTTTTTTCCTGCTTTAACCAACCTATGGCAGGTTTCCTATGGAGGTGGGTCTTGGCCATTGAAGTGCACGTGGTCATTCACCTGCTTACACACAGGATGTTTTGGAAAGTGTTCAGTGTAAGTCAGGATAAATGAGGGACAGCTGAAAATGTCCATGTCTTTCAGTTGGTGTAAATTCTGCTGTTCCATAGAGGACAGAAGTGTACAGAATTACTCCAGTGTTTTACCACAAGGGCTAAGAACTGATGGCTTTTAATAATGCAAAAAATGTTTTATCTCTTGTACGAACTATGCTGGTTACACTTTAGTGCCATCTCTGCTATATATGTAGTTAACTGTTGTAGATGATACACGATTACACACCTGTGAGTTTTGTATTTAAGTCATCAGGAGGTGTTTTGATCGTTGTCAAAATTACATTTTTGTATATTGCAACAATAGACCCAAAATGCTTCACCGAATTAAAATCCTTTAGGATCTGAAGAGACTTTATGATGAAGAGTAATGCAGATTATTCATGAAGGGAGTAAAGTTTATGTAGTTTTAGTGTAGCAAAAATAGTTAATAATACAACATAAAATGGGATTTCAGTATTGACATTAATTTATATGCATAAATATTTATAAAATATATAGCAAACCTATGCTTATGAATTTCAAAGTTCTTGGCAATGGTAAGAGGTCCACCTCTGGAAGGGTGAGGGTAGCCTAGAGAGGTGAAATCAATTCTCTAATATCAGAGCACAACTTACTGATCAAACAAAGAGAGTAACCTGAGATACTTGAGATATCACACGATGTAAGCAGGGATTAGTCATATCATAAGACATATGTTCATATGGAAAATACATTGCCATTAAATATTAGAGAGTATTTGATAAAATCTGGAATTTGGAGCTCAGAGGTGTTTATGTTGTCGTCTGTCACGTAGAGCCTTAGTGTGGTTTTTATTTACAACATCTCATCACCAGGAGTGTAATTCAAGGATGAGAACATTGTGCTTTGGTCTTCCCTGTGAGAGCATCTGCAGCTGCATCTTCAAATGGAGTATACATTCTGTGAAGGTAGCAAAATTACAACTTATTCAGTATGTTTGGAATTAGCTTTTTAGGCAGTGAGAGAATTGTGAACTAAGACTGGAATATTTGATGGCCTGCCTGCAAACTGAACTGAGGTGTGCAGAAGTTATTTGTGGTTTCTAGTAAGAAGTTATTTGTGGTTTTTTCCATCCCCTTCATTGCTGAAAGGCATTTGAGGACTGGCCACCCCATATATGCTAGTGAAGGATCCCAGTCCTTATCTATTAGGAGTTCAGATATATGGTAGAGCTCATCATATGAGCAAAAAACCCCCACAAATTAGATTTTTGTAATCTCCTTGTAGTAGTCTGTACTATGTACTAAACATGTCTTTAAACACATGTAAGAAGAGCACAGAACAGCCTTTTTAAAAAAGAGATGTGGGGGGGGTTGTGTTATTTAATTAATTTTTCATGGTGGATTTAGTAAGGTCATGTGTGATTGTCCTGCTTGGATTTTCCTGGCCTGGCAATTATAAACACAGAAAATTTGCTCTTCCTAATAGCTTACCTTAGTGTAGAATGTAAAGAATTGGCCCCTGACATGCTGATAAATCTGTGACACATTTGGGAACAGGGAGTGAAGTTCAGAATTGCTTAAATTGCAGAGGAGCAGATGGGAAACAGACAGCTTGGACCCGTCAGTTTGGTGGAGAGCAATTGTATGGGCTCAGTCAGTTTTCCAATTGATGTGACAACCATTTCAGTAATTTGAATGCTCTTCTGCCTAGTTTATTTGGGGTTGATGGGCAGGAGAAAGAATGAATTTTCTGCTGTCCTCCACTTGTGATATTTCTTCTTTTTTGTGTGTGTCTTGTCTTGATTTAATTTTGGTATAGGGGGTCACAGCAGGCAGTGCGCCTCTCCGTGTGCCTCAGGGGAGAATATGTTAACAGTGTAAAATATTGTAAATTCTGGTGGTTTTGATAATAACCTTAACTTTCTTAATCTTTACTTCATGTATTTTATGGAATAACATGGAATAGAAAAATCTAAGAACACAAAAGTAAGAGTAAATGTAGGGTGATGAAAGCTTTTCAGGTGTTTTACGTAAAATGTCTTTCTGCAATCCATGAGTAAAATGCTGTGCTGTGGGACTCACTGACAGAAAGATCATGCCTTTGTCTTACTCTGGGCCTTTTCCTATGAAATAATTTTATTCTTGGTGTACAAGAAGTGTTCTGCTAGAGTTTGACTCACTTTCTTTGCACTTGTTTCTGAAACTTACTGCACTATTGCAAATGACTAGTTTTTGTGTCAGTAGATGTTTGTGCTTGTCTGTTTCTTGTGTGAGAGATTCTAGGCTGGCTGAAACACTCTGCAGGCTTTTCCTTTCTTCTGCTCTTCTCTGGTGCTGTACCTAAAAGCAGGAGCTGGAAGAGCTGATCTGTGTCCTACCATCATATTTGCTAATGTATGGCATGAATGATGGAAACGAACCACTGGGTGCTAATTTCATAATTTTCATAATTTCACTGGTGTTTAGAGGATGGCATGTGGTGTCTCCTGTGAAAAGGAGGACATGGGAAAGGCTTTAGTGTCACTTAGCAATGCTTTTCACATTGTGCCTTTCACTGCAGTACATCAGTAAGTACATCAAGGTCTTCTAGTGCCATCAGAGGAGCTGAGCAGCTGGTTCTGCTGTCTGACACTGACGTGTTTCACCACCAGCCTCCCTGCACAGCAGCTGCAGCATGCTCACAGTCTTCCCTGCGTGTTCTGTGCTGCACATTTCCATGTCCTGGTGTGCTGCCACGGGCACATTGCACACAGCTGCAGGGCTGATGCTGGCCAAAACCTGTTAGCATCACCACTGAGGGAATCACTGCCTTGGAGCAAGCTCTCCTAAGTGGATAAAACACTTCTGTTCTGTGGAAGGAACGTGGACAAACAGAAGAATAGAGGGGAGGTCCACTTGCTTTCTTTGTTGTCATTTCATTGCTTCAAGCCTTCTGGGCACACAGAACTGCTCAGGAGGACAGCACCGGGGTGTTGTTTGTGTGCTTTGCAGGTGAATTGCCAGGGATACAGTGTCTGGGGAGGCTGGTGCTGTGGTGGTGAAGGGGTTGCTGGGTGGAAAGGAAGAGAATTGCCTCTGAAAGCTGAACACCCACCTGTTGCTTGGGCTGGTGATGGCCCTGCAGATGCAGCTCCGGGCACGGATGTGAATGGCAGCTGTGCCCTGCTTGGGGCTGCTTGGCATCTGTCAGCCGAGCTCTGCCCTTTTTATCTCCCTTTTTTAACGGCCTGTGGCTCCAGCTGGTGCAGAGAAAGACATGGAAATATTGTCAATGCGTTTCTGAACCTCAAAAGTAAAAGATAATCCTAAAATTATTCTAAAAAATTCATTGTTTCAACCAAATATTCCTGCAGGGCCCAGCCCAGTTATGCTCAGTCCATGTGTTTCATGTATAGCTCAAATCTGCAGGATTTGAGTCCCAGTGCCAGCATTTTTGCCAGACTGGTTATTGAGTGTATTTCAGAGTTATGCTGCCATGGTAGAGCTGAGTGTGTGCCTGCTTTACGTGAGTGCCTCCCAGCAGGTGCAGAGGGCTTCGATCACACAGGTAAGGGATTGTGCTGCCAGTGTCGATGTGAGCACAAGGCACAGCACTGCCAGCCTCTTGTGTGCCAGACAGGAGGCAAAGGAGCCCGTGCTGGTCTCTCACTGGAGGCAGGAGGAGCCTGCATGCAGCGAGGGATGTGAGTGAAGGGATCACAGAGCCAGGCTGTGCGTGGTGAGTTGCTGAAACTTACTGCTATGGGATGTTTTGGATGCTAGAAGTGTTTTGTGAAAGGAGTGGGGGCTAAAAGTGGGTCTGGGTGGATCTTACATGTCTCCAGTGGCACACTTGTGAATCACACAGGCCATCACAGACATCTTGTGTTCAGAAATCATAAAATACCCGTTGTGACACCTGTTAGGATTATGAAGCTGTTATGAAACTCATACAAAATTCTGTTGGTTTGCCCTTCCCTGTTTGTATTGTAAAGAAGGCCCTTTTGCCAGGTACCAGGGCCCTGGGCTTTGATTGCCTGTTCTGACCCCAAACAGCCATGAATTCTGTTCTCTGACTACCTGCATGAGGGCAGTAGAGCCACTGAACTCCATCTTTCCACTTGACTTGCAAAAGCAGCCTAAATTATGTGGGCAAATCAGCTGCTGCAGAAGTATGCCTTTAATTTCCTGACTTTTTCCCCTTTATATAATTCCATAGTCTGAGCTGAGATTTCAGCTAAAACTAAACATGCATTGGACAAGTGGTTGAAGAGCCTCCAGTGCTTTCAGATTACAGGATGGAGCCATGGAAAAGTAAAAAAAAAAACCAAAAACAGCTAGGGACCAGCTCAGACTGATGCACCTTTGTTTCAGTGCTATTTTTTTCTCTATATCTCCAGATTTAAAGCATGCGTTCCCTTAGATCACCAGTGTGCAGGGTGAAGGTGGATATAATCGAGTAGTGCTGTAGAATAAATATGAGTTACTCAACTAAGGATGAAGTTTTCATCCTCAGTGAGGTGAGTAAGCTGTCAAGAGAATCTGGAGTTTTAGAACTCTGATGTTTCCTGTACATTTAAAGAAATCTGCCCTGAAGGTAATAGGAGTCCTAGAGACCAAGAGAAAAATTCTCAGAAAATTCTCAGGGAATTTGATTACTGCTTGTGGGCTTTACATCTTCTGAAACCTCTCACCTTAAAGGCAGCTTCCTCTAAGTACAGGTCTGTGCTTCTGGAAGTTTCCCTTGGACAGAATCTCTGGGATGTATCCTAATTTTTATTTTCTTTCTTTAATGCCTTTCACAAGTATTAATTGATGCCCTCCCTGCAGACCACATAGTTCAGTACTGGGCTCTCTGCCTTTCTCATGGAGATTAAGATAAGGACAGTCCAGTTCATTTGTTGTGTCACTGTATCCAAGATCAAGTGCTTCCTAATAACTTAATCCAGAGTTCTGCAGTCTTTTTCTGCAAAATGCTGGTGTTGCTGAAGGTGAAACAAGCAGTTGTAGGGATACAGTTCTTTGTGAAGTGAAACTTCAGAAAACCAGTGATTGAGGTGCACCTAAAATTGTGTTGCTTTTCCATCTACTGCTTGTGTCCTGCTCCTTTTCGTCCCCACACCAGTTCCAATTCAAGCACAGTTGTTGTTGTATCCCTAATGGTGAGCAGTTTTATCAGCTGAACTGCAGCCAGCCCCAAAAGGAGACATCCTGCAAGGCCAGGTGACATGCAGGTCAGCGCTGCGCTGGAAGCAGTGTGATGCAGATTTTTCTGGAGATGGATGAGCTGCAAGGCAGGGTGTTTTGCAGTGCTTCACATTTTCACTTGCAGCTCTTCCAGGTGTGGGGCTGGGCTGGGGCTGAAGACGTGACTTGCTCTCTGTGTGTTCTGTGTGCCTTCTCCAGCTCAGAGTAGTTCTGTGCTGCTCTGCAGTGTGTGGCTGCAGTTGGAGCACTGAGTAGCAAAGCCTTGCTCTCTCTGTGTATCATCATGCATGTTCTGCTTGGTGTGCTAATACTTACTAATAATAACATTATTTAGCTTGAATACCCTTGTCCCTGTTGGAATTGGGTGTATATATGTGTGTTGAGTGCACTTGTGAGTTAATTCACTTTAGTGACCAAACTGAAATACAAACAAAAGATGTCTTGGACCAAAAGCAAAATCAGATCAATAGCCTTTTGTGAATCCCTAGTCTACTCTGCAACTACCCCTTGAAAAGCTGTGCTCAGGCCAGAGAAAACCAAGGGCCAGAAAAAAAACCAGGGATGTGACTGGTCAAGAGTGAGTTGGACTGGCAGAGCTGTATTAGGAAGATTAGCCACCATCTGTTCACCCAAATCCTGCACCTGGCTCTAGACCGTGCCACTGTTCATCAAGCAGTGATCTCTCTCAAAATATTAAAGAACTGCAGGGTAAAATAACAAGGTTCTACAGTCTCCCAAATGCTCTGGTTTCCTTTCAGTTTTATAGTAGTCCATGTAAAATAATTGCATGTGGTGCTATCAAATGTTCTTATCTTGTATGTGGATTTAATAAAAAATTAGAGAGCACATAGGTCCTGACTTGGCAATACTGCTTTCCTTTTAATCTTTGCACTTCTCTTCCTGACTTTTTACTGAGCTTTGTGTCAAGCAGCACACAGTGTACCATGGTTGACAATATGGTACTTAGATAATTCTTTTTGCAGAAAAAAACACCTGGAATATGAATTTCTGTGAGTCATTCTTGGTAGTTGCAGTCATGGTTAAGTCCCTCTGGCTTCTCTGATTCCAGCTTAGCATTGAGCTGCTCCTGTTCTTTGCCCTTCCAGTGGAGTGGTAGGGCAGTCTGTGGCACTGACCCAGTGATGGGTGATATCAGCTGTTATTCATAGTGAAACCTGTGAAATCCCACTTGGGAAAAGGGACTTTAGGAGGAGAGGGGGTGCGACAATTGTCAGTGAGCACTTGTCAGTTCCCCGTCAGAAGCTCTGGGCAGAGGCTGAAGGGTGTGGTGGAGGGAGAAGCAGGTCCAGCCCAGCAGTGATTTCCCAGACATGAAAATACAATCTCACACTGCAAAACCTTCGAAAGAATAAAAAATTCCAAATGTAGCCTAAACATTGTAATTTCCTGAATGTTCCTTTAACATAAGGTTCATAACTTTTTAATGGAATGTGTGTTCACAAGAAGAAAAAATCTGCCACCACATCTGTCTAAATCTGCTTGGGAGTTGCCAGCTCTTTTCCACTAACCATGTTTCTTTATCATTTTCATACAGTGCTTTGCCATGTTCACATCTACTAAAAATACCCAAAAGTCAGTGTTACCAGCGATGGTCCCTTTTCACACAGCATGCAGGTAGTGACTGCTGGGTTCTGTTCTGTTAGGGCTTAGCACTCAGCTTCTCATTTACTGCAGAGGGAGAACTGAAGTCCCTTCTGAGGCCATTTCTGGGTTGTAAGAGGTGCATGCCAATGTGTCAGTGCTGTCCTGCCATTGCAACTGCAGCCCTTTGGCCCACAGTGTGTTGTTTCCCTGGAGTTAGAGTCTGAAAGGCTGGGTGTTGGGTGATCACAGGGCTGTGGCTGAGCACTTTCCTGGCCCAGGGACAGGCAGGTATCACCCTCAGCAAACACCTGGACAGGTGCAGGCAGCCTGCAGAGCACGTGTGCTGCAGGGCTGGGAGTTCAGGCCAGCATTTCCCAGACAAGAATGCCTAAATTGCCGTGCCCTACTTACCCAACTGTGAGCTGGATTAATGAAAGGGAGAGTTTAGACAGAGAAGTACTTTGGGTACATTTAGTGGGAGAAGATATGTTTTCTTTTGTATCTGTACAGGTGGTCCTTTTGAAGCAAGCCAAAATAAGCTTCCTCACCTGGGTAACGGCCTGAATAGGTTGGCAGGGTGTGAATCCATTTTCAACACATGTAAAGAAAAGTCTAACAGTTTGCCAGTGCACAGCCTTTCATTTATTTTTTTTCTTAGCAAGCTTTTTCTTTGGCCATCGAGTTAGGCTGAGGCCTATTTTTTTTTTTTTAACCGTAGGCAGTTCTAAAGTAGCAAACTATTAATAGTGAAATACTGGTTTAGAAGAACACTAATGCACAGGAGATTCTAGAGCAAACGAGGCAATGCTGTCAATGGTTCAGATTGTTCTTAATTACAATAATGGCATTATAGGAGCTGCAGTTGCTGTCGGGCACAAAAGAAGATAATGATAATGTCAGAGTGCTCAGAGTAAATGCAGTATAATGTATTGCAGTGCTGAATTCAAAAGATGATATGCCTAACTTGTCGTCAGAGTGCATGAAGAAGAAGAATGGTAAAAGGTCAGAACACTTTTCGTTGTAACTCTGTAGTTCAGGGGGTTGGATTTTGTGGTTTGTTTGGGGGTTTTTGTGGCCTATGCTTTCAGGCTTAAGAAGAAATGTCAGGTCTTACCTGTTTAAATGATAAGTGTTAATTTTATTAGAAGGTGTGATCACGTGTGTCCTACCCACTTGGAATAAAGAACATCACTCTTGCTTTGAGAAGGAAAGGAAATATCTATTGGCTCATATCCTCAACACGCTTGGTATTGATCCTGTCAGAATAAAAGAACAGGAATATGGTAGACTTGGCCCCGAGTCAGAATTTCCCCCAGTAGCCTCTGGAAGTATGTCCAGACCTATTTGATTCATGTGATCCCTATTTTTTAATGAGACCAAAAAAATTCAACTCTGACTTTGGGCGTGTTTGAAAGCTGCATTTGAATTTTATGGCTAGAGGCCAAATTTGAATTGCAACACTTTTAAACATTTTTATGCTGTGCACTCAAATTCATTAGTGCAGAGGAAGAGACTTTGCTGTTTGACTGCAAAGTAAAACTCGTGATCTCGCATTCTTGTCACTGCTTTGTTTTAATTCTCAATTGTACATAAGGACACTAATAAACTGGGAAACAGTGGTGGTATTCCTCATTATACCACAAGTGCTCAGAGGGACTTAGTGTCTTGCATAACTCCTAGAACCTTACTGCAGTGGTGGGTTGAACTGGAAAGAAATAATCACCATCCAGTTGATTTGCAGCTTTATTAATACTTTTGTTCATTTTTAACTGACTTGAAATAGTTTCCCGCAAACAAACCATCTTTGACCGATTTGATACGGTTACTCCCAAATTGGATGGTTAATGCAGAATCCGAGTAAGTATTTTTTAGGAGTCGCTGTCTGATGCAGGGCAGGCCAGCATGTGAACAGTTTTTTTTTCCCCAGCAGAGCAGGGTGCAGGTGCTGTGCAGGGCACAAGGTGGCTCCAGCAGACGAGGAAAGCTGGCCAGAGCAGCCCGAGTGCCAGCCATGAGTGCGGAGGAATCGGCTGCTGTGTCACAATGGAGCTCAGCAGCTCCTGCCCGCACGCCTGCTGCTCTGGAAATGATCTTCGTGCCTCCTTAGAGTCACACCAGCACCTTCAGACTGCACTGGGGGGCTTGTCTTTCATTTCTGAAGGAGTTACCCCAGTGGATTTTATCAGACACTGTGCTTTTGCCCGAGTAAAAGGTGACAATTCTGTGCAGAACAGCATTCCCAGGGTGAGCTGCCGAAATAAACAGAGTTGGTGTACACAGTGAGAACACAAATTTAAAGTAAGTGAGGCAGAAGATAGGACAGAGAATGAAACCTTAATGAGAAGGTTTTTGTTTTTGTTTTTTTTTTTTAAACACGTCATTATAATTTAATGGATAGAGGAGGGAACAGAATAAGTTGATAAGGAAACTCCATATTACAGACAATCAGAAATGCTTTGTGTCTGTTGTTGGTGTTGCACCCTGTAAAATAGCATTTTTGTTTTCAGAGTCTCTTAGAAGCTAATTGCTTGTCCATTTCTATTTCCAACATAATATTAGCTGCTAACAGTCTACCCTTACACAGAACTTCTTCATCTGACTGAAACACCTGAGAACTTTAAGGTGAGGTCAGAAAAGAAGAAATGTTTGTTCTGCCTGCACCATCTGCTTGGGCAACTGAGGCAGAAAAGGTGAATTGATCTACTCATGTGATCTTCTGCAGGCAAAGAAGTGGAAGGGAGCAGTGGTCTCCTCATTTCTGTGTTTAGTCTTGTTCCATTAGGCGCCTTTATGCCATTCACAGTTTTTGTTGGTTTTTAACTCTCTGATGTGTGTCCTGATACAGTTTAGAATTTTATGTGAAACTGAACTTTTAACTGGTTGTGTTTGGTTGGTTGGTCAGTTGGTGTTTAAATGTGAACTAGGTAGAAGTTTCCTGGGGTTTGAATTTTTAAATATGCTTTACATACAGTAGCAGCAGGAATTATATTAAATAGATATATGAAGAAATAACATTTCTTAATGTGATCTTTGATTCTATCCCAAAGAAGGAAGGTTTGGTTAAGAGGTTTAAGATGTTTTACTTAATAACAGTCTTTCTCAAAGTAATGTCAGGTGTTAAAAAAAATTATAAATCTAATTTCGCTGTATTATTTATTTTAAAAGTCTTGAAATGCTTTCTTCTCTAACATCTAATGTTAAATACAGTGAAATAGATTAGGTACCAGACCTACATAGAATTAATGTTAAAACAGTGCAAAGCACCATTTTGACTTAGTAAATTCTTTGTATTTTCATTTTTACAAATGAGTTTTATCAAAAAGTTAGCTGTGGGCATGATTCTAATTAGTAGCTCCCCCATATTAGATGTAATCCCTTTTTTCTTCATTCAGACAGAACACCCATTAGGGTCAAAGAAAGTTTTGACTGAATAAGGAATACAACAACTGGCTGTAGTTTTAGTACATATAGGGCCAGATTGTGGGTCAGGGCCAGCTTAAAGTGTACAGCTCCAGTGATTCCACATCTTGTGCATAATAGGCAGATCCTTCACACTGTTATGTGAACTTTATTAACATGTTAAATACAGAAGAAAAAAAACCTGACAGTGTTATGGCTGCTCAGAATCTTATTAGCACGTCTTGGTGTTTTGTGTTTCTGAACTGAAATTATGCAAATATGTCTTCAAAAACATTTCCCTACTTTCACAAGAGAGCGAAGAAAATAGAAGTAATCAAAAATTGGTATTAAATACTCAAATTGTTTGGCCAATTAATAAATCTGCCGTTGCAGAAGAGAAGGTTTGTGGGCTGGAGCTGGCTCTTAACTTAATGTTAACTTACATTTAATTAGCCAGACCAGATGGAAGCTGGCTAAGCTTTGCATGAAGGCTTGTGGGAGAAAGACATAATCTTCCATTTTGTCAAAGGAACTAATACCACAGATTAAAGGTCGGTGTTCTTTTCAGAATTTAGAGTGGATGCACCGTGCCTGACAGCAAGAAACAGCAAGGGCACTAACAAATTAGCTTAACCCCTGGATGACTGTACCAGATCTGCTTCATTTGCTTCCCCAGTTCAAACCATCGGTCTCCAGTTCCAGTAATAAATCCCAGGGAGATAAGAACGTCTGTAAATTTTGTTCTTTTGTCAGAGTAGTAGAGTTGTGTGTAGGCAGTTAGCGTGGCTAGAGAGATGAAGTTCTGGGAAATGTTTTCTTAGTGGAGTAAAACTTCACTGTTCAGATGCTAAGCACTTGGGATCAGTCTGACAAACCACTTAATTCCCTGCCTAACAATGAGCCTGCAAGGAGACAAGTCAAGGAGGCAAGTCAGGAAACCATTCATGTGCTCAAAGAGGTGCATACATGGGTCATGTCAGAGCAGGCACAGCTTAAGGACTAAATCAGGCACATTCTCTGCTAAGGCTTGGAAATGTAGGGCAAAGAGGGAATGGATCTATCAGATTGAACCTTAAATAAAGCTGCAAGAAATTGCACATTTTTAAAAGAGGAAGGAAAGGAAGGGAAGGAAGGGAAGGAAGGAAGGAAGGAAGGAAGGAAGGAAGGAAGGAAGGAAGGAAGGAAGGAAGGAAGTTAAGCTTATGCTAATTGTTTGAGCATTTAACCAGTGTTTGGGGATACTTCCCAGGGGCTTCAGCAAGGTAGGAGACACTTCTTTCTGAGGTGGAAGATAGCAACACACATACCAAGAAATAATACAAACTTAGAGTTGCTATGAAACATCACATCATTGTGCAGAAAATAAGGTACCCTCAAAGTTGTAATCATTATTACAACTTTGCTCTGCCACCTTTGTGTATCTTATTTACAGTGGAAATACCTGTGCACAGTCTAGCTTGGGAAAGGAAGATGGGAAATAACCACCTGCTGTTTGAGTCAGGTTTATGCCTGTGTTCAGGTACAGCAGTAGGGAATTAAATACCCATTGGACTTTCCCAGCTGGAATGCAGGCACCTGAAGAGCTGGTAGGAGTCTTTTGAACACCCAAATAACATAGCAGATCTAGGTGCCTCAGTTCCAAAGCCATAGCCACTTGAGTTTCCACAATGTGTAAAATCCCCTGGTAGTCACAATGTATTTTTAAACACTTAAAAACAAGCCTTTCAAAACATTCTAGAGCTTGCTTCTACATTTCATAAATTTTTTTGCTACTAGACCACCTTGCCTAGATTGTTGCACATGGACTTTCCCTCGGTGGCCTCTGCCCATTTGATGGTTTTATCACTTAAGTGAAATCCCTTGGATGATATGGGGTCAGTTCTTACAAAGAGTGGAGCATTTTGCAGATCTCAGTTATGAAGTTGTGCTTGCTGACAGTCCCAGGAGAGAGGGCTAAGGACCTGAATGAACATGGGACTGTGCAGCCTATTTATGATTGCCTTGTGTAGATGGAGATTTGATATGCTGAGATGTGAAAATCTGTGCTGCTGTTTACTGTAGCTTTTTTAGAATGTGGATAAACACAAGCACCACATTCTGCAAGGTGCACAGTGTACTACATTAATTTTAATGTGGAAAGCTCTTCTACTGTGTCAGCTGAACTGGAGGTTTGGAATCTCACTGAGTACTTTGAAAGCTGTATGCACATGTATTTATGTTGATGCTTTCATCTCTTTTCCCATTTTTAAATAATTGCATCCTGGGGATAGAAGAACTATTTTACTAGTCCCTGCTTACTAGACCACATTTATCTACAGTTACCAACTGGTGGTGATGGAGATACCACAGTTATTTTCCATTCTGAGTTACTGACATATTTCAGATACCACTTGGGGACAAAATATTTGAAGAGAATGGTAAATTTTAAAATTATTGTAACTACAAAGGATGGAATTAGCATTTACTTATCAAGTAGCTCATTTCAGCTGTTATAAAAGCAGAGAAGTGTAGGAGTAGGTAGTGCACTTTTAGGAGAGGTGTAGGTAGTATGAAAATATTCCTTTTGCTTTCCTTGTCAGGTAAAACTTTACATTGCACATCTAAACTCAGTTTGTGTTCTCTGAGAAATGCCCATATAGTACAGCCCAGTAGGATTCATCCCAGCAAGTACATTTGGAGAGAACCTTTCTGAGCAAAGTCATTCATCTACCTTTGCTAAGCGTGTCAGACATCTTCAGGTGGGGATCACACTCAGTTTTGTAAGGGCACGAGTACAAATTCTACTTTCATTAAACTGGAAAAAGGCTGTCGAAATCAGAAGAGTTTGGGAGCTGCCCTTTTCAGGGAAGTACTGTGCAGTATGAAACTTGCCAAAAACTAATGGATTGTTTGCAGGAAATTGGAAGTTAAAGTGCATGAGTCAGTCTACTTCAAGGCTGAACAGTTTCCACTGAACTTAAATAATGAATGCCAAAACCTAGAGACAGTACAAGCAGCTGCAGTGGGTTTCTTCAGTTATTTCATCCAGGCACTGTAAGGGATTTTATGTTTAGCAGAGTCCTCCTTGTCCTTCAGTTCTTCAGGCTTTGAAAGTGTTACATACATTGTTGTTACTGACATGGAAACCTTTGCAAGAAGCAGCAGCATTTTTATTTTGGCTTCAAAGCAGTTACTACAGAGTACGGACTAGAATGTGCAGTTTCAGGGATTTCATCTGCAGGAAACAATACCTACTTTTGTAATGACAACCAGAAAAGGAGAGGATCATTTTTTTTCCTCAGAAGTGATACTTGTTAGCTTCACACTTCTCAAAATAGTCAGGCCATTTATTTCCCGGTGTGTACAAGGATTTCAATATACCTAATGAAATAGATCAAACATTAGATGAAAGACAGAATCATTCTCAATAATTTTAATTTGTGACAGATCTTATGCCCAGAGCATATTTGTTCAATAGACTGCTTTTTACCAGGCTACTAAATGAATCTAACTCTTTGTAGGAGTGCAGGAAAGGAATGAGGTGTTGGTGTATATGCATGTGGCTTAGATTTCTTTAATTTGAATTAGTTATTTGATGTCTGTGCATGTAGAGAGTAGTTGAGGGTATGCATGGCTGAGGAGAGTCTTTGTCCTGTTCTGTGCTCTTGTTCTCCAGTTCTCTCAATATTTGAACCTTCTGAGCATTTCTGAGTTGGAGAATCCCTGAGTGCACCGGAGCTTTGGGACTTTGGGTCTCATCCTCATGAGAGATGTTCACCTTTGTGGCCCAGAACTGGGCACAGCACTCCAGGAGTGGAAATGCAGGTGCAGAGCTCTCCCCTGTGTCACAGTTTTCCACCATGCACAGCATCCATGCAGCTGTGGTGTGGACAAGAGTATGGACATGAGGTTTTAAGAAAATCTGAGTATTTCGCTATATGAAATTCATATGAAGTTGGCCAAATGCTTCTTGGTGAGATCTAGTCTGAGTAAGCCCAACATTATTTAGAAAAGCAATTAACTACTTCTTCAAATAGAGAACAGTCCTGAATCAGGAGGAGAAAATTATTTTGGTTTTGTTTTCTTCTTTTATCTCTTTTCAATTAGATGGAAACATGACTGAGGTTTTCAAAGGCAGCTGCAGACTTTTGTTGTGCTGAGTCAGTACAGCGTTCTGTTACCACGTCTAGAAGGGTGCCCACCTAGAGGTGCCTCAGAAATAATGGCCACAGACCAAGCTGTGTTAATTTACATGCATATAATCCCTTCTACCCCTCAATTTTAATCTGAAGCTCTTTCCTGGCATAATTTTCCATAAGGCCATGTAAATACTTGCATAAGCAATGATGATCATGTGGGAGTGAGGTTCATCAACAAGTTTGGAACAAGGTGCAATTGCCCCTTTAAAAGCAGTGGCCATGGCACAGGTTGCTGCATTAGTTTGGGATATTTAATTATTGTGTGCCTCAGTTTCTAGATGTGTGAAGTGGAGCGGTGACGGGGATTTAATTTGGAAGAACCTTTGAGTTTTCTTGATGAAAAATGTTAAGGGTTATTAAGTGTGAATGTGGTGAAAGGCTTAGCAGACAGGTGTGGATTAAAGAAATGGTTTGCAATCCAGTAATTTAGTTCTAGATTTAATTGAAAGTTGTAATCCCAGCAATTGGTGCCAGTGTCTTCCAGGATTTAAAGCCAACGCACTGGACCGTGTAATTTAAGGCTTTACAGAACAGTATTAGTGCTTATATGTTTATCACCCAGCACGTGTTAGCATTATTCCTGTGGAATGCTCTTAATTAAAGTCCAGGAGCTGCTTACAGTGCATTTGATGCTGGCTATCATGAGCACTGGGTCGAGTTAGCAGTGAAATAAATGGAAATAAATGATTTTTCTCCGAGCTGCAGTGTCGTTGGCAGGCGCTTCTGTAACCGGCGCTGCTGGGAACGCACGGGAGGCTTCGGCAGCAGATTCCGAGCTGATCAAATGACTTCTGATTTCATTTGTCAAACCCTAATATTAGCTCCAGTAGGAGGAAAGGGACTTCCAGTTGGTACAGCAGAAAACAGAATGCTTTTTGCAGTAAAATAGCCATTAGGGCATGCCTCGTTTACACATTGTACTCTAACGTCTCACGTTCAAAGCCAGATTTGTTTTGGAAGAGTTACACCCAGAGGATCTCTTGATAAATGGGCAAAATCTGTTGCTCTGTTTTCGAAGGGAAGGAACACACACCAAAATAAGTGTTTTGTAACACAGTATTGCTTCTTTCTGAAATTTTGCCTTGTTTTTTGGGGCCTGATGCTCGATAGATAGGGTTAATTGTTCCAGTGTGAGCAGCCAAAGTTTTGAACATGAATTCTAACTTTTTGACCCCATTAATCATAGAACTGCCTGATCTTGCTTACTGTAACATTGCTTTTTTTTTCAATTGATGAGTCATGAGCATATATTAAATACAATTTCTTTAAAAATAATTTTTAAAAGTCCTTCGTGCATCTTAAAATGATTTTGTAAGCCAAGAAATCAGCATATGTATGTCAGTACATATTGCAGTGGGCTTATGATATAATAGCTTCAATGAAAATTAGATCTAAATTAGAGTAGACTTTGAGAAAGGGTTGAGGGCACATGTTTTTGGGAGTGGCTGGAAGAACTTACTGTAGGGGAAGGTTCAGCCCTGTGTGTGCTCTACCTAGAAACCAGATAGGCTGATGTTTCTAGTTTAAGCAAGATGCAGAATTTAAACCAATGAACTGCTGAATATAAAAATTAATTTTTGTGTTTACACAAAAAGAAAAAATCCAACTATGCTCTAATTAATTTTCTTTGCTTTCCTTTCCAAAAATATGTTTAGAAATTAAATAAAAAGCATTGAAGTATTTCAACAACCAGTTGGTTGTGGGTTTTTTGGTTTTGTTTTGGATGTTTTTATTGTTTTGTTTTGTTTTGGTTTTTATAATGCTATTAAAACTTCTTTAGAGGATAACAACCCTCTTGAGGACCAAAACCCTGCCCTGTTACAGCCAGCACTCATGGGGCTTTTTAACCCGCTCTGTGCATGGAGAAATCACAGAACTGAGAAATCACGGAGCTGAGCGAAAACTGAACAAAGACCCGTGACAAAATCCAATCCTTTCTGTTGCTCAGTTGGAAAACAAGTGTGTTTGGGAGTCCTTTTAAAAAAGTGTAAGATTCTTTAACTGCTCTGTGTCTGTAGAGCTGCTATGCTGCAAGCCAGGGGCTGGTTGCTGTTCTGTGTGCCAGGAGGGAGCTGGGGGAGCCCAGCACTGCTCCAGGGCTGCCAGGGGAAACTGAGGCACAGATGGAGCTGGGGGAGCCTCAGCACTGCTCCAGGGCTGCCAGGGGGAACTGAGGCACAGATGGAGCTGGGGGAGCCTCAGCACTGCTCCAGGGCTGCCAGGGGGAACTGAGGCACAGATGGAGCTGGGGGAGCCTCAGCACTGCTCCAGGGCTGCCAGGGGGAACTGAGGCACAGATGGAGCTGGGGGAGCCTCAGCACTGCTCCAGGGCTGCCAGGGGGAACTGAGGCACAGATGGAGCTGGGGGAGCCTCAGCACTGCTCCAGGGCTGCCAGGGGGAACTGAGGCACAGATGGAGCTGGGGGAGCCTCAGCACTGCTCCAGGGCTGCCAGGGGGAACTGAGGCACAGATGGAGCTGGGGGAGCCTCAGCACTGCTCCAGGGCTGCCAGGGGGAACTGAGGCACAGATGGAGCTGGGGGAGCCTCAGCACTGCTCCAGGGCTGCCAGGGGGAACTGAGGCACAGATGGAGCTGGGGGAGCCTCAGCACTGCTCCAGGGCTGCCAGGGGGAACTGAGGCACAGATGGAGCTGGGGGAGCCTCAGCACTGCTCCAGGGCTGCCAGGGGGAACTGAGGCACAGATGGAGCTGGGGGAGCCTCAGCACTGCTCCAGGGCTGCCAGGGGGAACTGAGGCACAGATGGAGCTGGGGGAGCCTCAGCACTGCTCCAGGGCTGCCAGGGGGAACTGAGGCACAGATGGAGCTGGGGGAGCCTCAGCACTGCTCCAGGGCTGCCAGGGGGAACTGAGGCACAGATGGAGCTGGGGGAGCCTCAGCACTGCTCCAGGGCTGCCAGGGGGAACTGAGGCACAGATGGAGCTGGGGGAGCCTCAGCACTGCTCCAGGGCTGCCAGGGGAAACTGAGGCACAGAGGGAGCTGGGGGAGCCCAGCACTGCTCCAGGGCTCCCTCTGGAATTTGGGGATCCCTGTGTCCTCCCTGCTGGCTCACCCTCTTCCAGGTTATTTTGTCCCTATGCTGCTTTCACATTTCTATCCCAGAGACCAGCCGCTTGTTAATTTATCTACGGATCAGAAATTGTGTGTACAATTAGCAAAAGCCTTCTTTGGTCGCATTCACCCTTATCCCTCCCCCCTGTTTTCCTCTAATTCCTGGTGACCCTTCTATGGCTTTTATTACCTTTTAAGAAGTGGCAGAATCAGGCCATTAAGTTGAAGTGAATTATGAAATACTTAACCCTCTTGTCTCCCCTCTGAATTGCCAACCCCACACACACTAGTTATGCACGGAGGGCTTTTTTTTTTATAGAAAAAATTGACGTCTGAGTGCTTGTCTGTAGCCTGAATTGCAACATCCATAAGATACAAAAAGGATAAAACCAGAAACTGAATTTTCTCGCTGTCTAAATCCCTCATGTCTCCAGGACCTATACTTCTACCATTTTAAAAATGAATTTTGGATTAAAAAAAATACACTGCGTGGTTCCACACTTTATTCAAGGAGTTAAAAGTCTGGAGCTGTGCTTGATGAGCCAGATGGTCTTCAACAGTAACATTGTTCATATTGTTTAGATTATCCTGTTGCAAGTACAGTGCCTCCTTTACCTTTTATGGAAGAAAGTGTGGAAAATTGACCACAGATGTAAGTAACCAAGAATGATGGCTGAGGCAATTCTTACCAGGCCTCCCTCTCTAACACGCCTGATCCTGCAGATAAAAATAAATAGAGAAATGTGAGGCAGCATGAGAAATATCTAGTGTTACCTATTTAAGTGTTTAATTTGAGCTCTGCGAGCTACTAAAATCTTTATTTTCTTAGACTGAGATTGCTTCATATTGAACTGGTTTCAGTCTTTCGGTGTAGGCAGCCTGAATGTAGATTTTTATCCAGGTACTAAATAGCACATCATTATAAATTTTTTTCCATCCTGGTTGAAAAAAGGGGTGTGGGAAGAAGCCAACTACGCTGACCTCAAACACAGTTTATAGTCCAAAAATCTTCATGAGAAGATTGGTACCCATTTTGTGCTGTAATGAGAGAGCACAAACTCCCCATTAATATTGATTTGATCGGTATCAGAAGCAAAGGCTGCACCAAATTAATTAGAGGTAGCTCATTGTTACTCCTGATAATAGGCTGTTGAATTAGTGAAGCATCTTACAAGTCAGTTTCAGATTGAAATAAACTTTTTTAGACAGGTATCTCTTTTGTGCAGTATCTGGAATTGGAAGGCTCAACAGAACAAAGGGAAAATGCTGCAAATGAAAGCAATAAAGCCCTGTTTTATAAAGTCCTTTTGTCTCCTATCACTTTTCTTTCTCTCCCTCATTTCCTTCCTCTTATTAGGGGCTGCTGTCAAAGTGCATTTACTTATGGCAAGTGGTTCCCTTCGGAGCCCCTGAGCTGATGCTGCTGCATTTGCATGCAGGTGCTGCTGTGCTGGGGCACAGCTCTGGCCTGGCAGGGCAGAGACAGCTGGAATTCTGTAAACCCACAGGTTTTGTAATTCTGTAAACCCACAGGTTTTGTAATTCTGTAAACCCACAGGTTTGCTGTGCGAGGGGCCAGGCACCAAGAATCTCCTGTCTGCTCCTCAGCACGGCTTGGCTGCCTCGTGCTCTTTCACAAGGTGGTAGATTCCTCTCACTGTTAAAGGCAACATCTTCCCTTTCTTGCACTAAGCCTCGATTGATCCAGGAAATATTTTCTTTTGCCTGTGCAGTGCTTTTGGATTTGGTTCTGCCTACACTGGTTTTGAGAAGTGTAGACTATCAGATTCTCTTCCTAACACTGTTTAAAGACTTTGCAGAAATTGAAAGGAAGAAATGTTTTACAGAGAACAGAGAAGCTGCAGATTATGGTGAGAAATACTCAATCTAGGATGTAATGTAAAATCAGCAGTTAACTTTGGAAACAGATTTCTAAGGCAAAGTTCAGACAGTCGGTCTAAGGTGCCACTAAGTGGGACGAGAGAGAGTCAACAATAATCTTCATATTTTTAATACCTGCATTCAAAATATGATAAATTAGATTGGCAACGTGGGGCACTGTTTTTCATCATGTACCTATCTGGTTCTGCTCCCTGTGGGATCTGGAAAACAAGATCCCTTGGACATGACAGCTCTGGCTGTGTGCCTGCAGCTGTAGAGTGGACAAGGGGGAAGCCATGGGGAGGAGGTGGCAGGAGCAGCACTGGAGTAGGAGGTTGGAAAGGTGATAACAAACACCTTTATTTATTTGTTTGTTTATATTTGGGAGGGGAGATGGACAAGGGCAGAGCAGTGTTGAGGAAGTGACCAGCTTGAATCAGGACAGTAGGTGAGAGTGATGGATGTGGGGGACTGTTGCTGAAGGGGACTGAGCCTGGGAGCCAGCAGCCCCTGAGCATTAATCCTGTTCTATTCTGAGGCTGCATGCAAATTCTCTTTCTTTTTTTTTCCTTTGTGTCTGTTCTCATATTCACGAAATAGTGATAATAGGCATTGTCTGCATCAAAGTGGTATCAGGAGGCTTAAAGTGCCATTGTAGTTCTGAAACAGCAGAGATGTGTTGACCTTCCTTTGTGCCCACAGTTGATAAATGCTTACCTCAGTGACAAATTAAGGGTTTGCTTTCTTCTTCCTGAGCAACCACAGCTATGAAAAGGGTTTGGACACCATCCTGTACTACAGCAGACTTGTTAGCTTAATTGCAATCGGGCTGCACAAGTAACAAAGGGCAGGATTCGCCTGACATGCCCTGTAGTACTAATGAAAATGGAAACATTTGAAGAAAAACAGAAGCTTTCAGGTCCTGGGTTAGGATTAACTTGCTCACTGATGTAACATTTTGCAGCCGACTTCTAAAACTGATCCAGATCTGTCAGGTCAGGTTTTGTGCTTGAGCTGATCATTCAGCAGGGAAACTTCACCTGTGTTTTAACTCATTCAGACTAGAAATGATGTGAAAGATCAACTGAAGTCTGAATGTTACAGAAAATTGTTTTAAAGCAAGGCTTCCTAGGGATGAGCACAGATTTCCATCTAAATAAAGCTGCCAACACATGATTCACAAGACCCCAGAGATTTTCCGTTAGATAAAGCAGAATTATTGATCCTGTTTGTACTCTGGATAGATGAGATGAAAAAGTTTTCATTGTCTGGGCAGGACCAGTCCAAGAGAGCAAAGAGGATGCACAGCAGTGTCACAAAAACTCCCCAGGCTCTGATGAGTGAGACACTTGGCTTTTGCTGTCATAGATATCCTACAGAGGCAAGTGCTGAAGACACAGAGCTGCAAAGAATTTATCTGTGGAGATGGATTTTACACCATTATTCAATGAAGGGAGTCTGTTAAATTTTACAGGAATGAGACAAAGAGTGCTTAATCAGTGGCAGCTCACAATAATCAATAATCAGTCCAGCTCACAGTAATCAATACAGCAGTTCAGAGTTGGTCCCTACATGGTAAAGTCCCATATCCATGGCTAGAGCTGCACTGTGGTTCTCATGAATCACAAGGGAAGCAAATTACCCTTTCAAGGCAGTGAGACCCTCCTTGTAACCTTGCAAGTGTTGTGGTAAAGGCCAGATAGACCACAGAAAACACAGGTTTGTGGCTGCAACATCCCCACTAATAATGCTGAGAAGAACTGAAAAGTCAGCTCTTTTTCTAGCTCTCTTCAGAGCTTGGAGAGAACTTGTTGCTCTTGTATAAAGGTAAGTCTCGTGGAGTGAAGCTGTTCTGCAGAGGGGCTGTGAATACAGAGTGGTTTCTCAGCAGGACACAAGCCCAAAGCTCCAAAAAGTACCACTTGATTTACTTGATTTTTTTTTTTTACCACTTTTTTTTTTGATTTTTAGAGCAGACTAAAGCCTTCTAACGAACAGCCCTATGCAAATAGTACATTTTTAAGTGCTGTACCCTATTACTCCTCGTTTCTGACAGATATGCTGGGAATTTCCTTTTTAACAAACAATGCCTGTCTTGGTAGAAGCCTGTTTCCATGACTAAAACTATGATGAGAGCATCAGCCTAGTATGGTTCCAGGAATAACCTACACATTCAGCTGTACTCTGCCAAGAACCCAGAGGCTGGTTATTGAGATGAATGGTTTTGGTTAATGTGCACCACGAAGTAGGAAAAAAAGTTGCCTATATATTTTAGATAGATAATTATCAAAAAATTGTGTATAAAGAAAAATAATGTATGGTAGGGGAACAGAAATATAAGCCTTGAACTTCCTATCCTGAAAATATAAATCACTGCAAGTTTTAAAGCACTTGCATGACTCATATGCCGAGGTCATAGACCAAATTTGCTGATGGAGGCAGGATGAAACAAATTCGGCTGCATTTTTATGATATTTTTCCTGCTGCTCTTAGCTTTTTATTTACCCAAAGTAATATAATTTTCCAGAGAAGTGTAACAGATCCAACATATGGAACTGCAATCCAGTTCAGTGCCGAGGTGCAGAACTGAATGGGAGCAGTGGTGTGTCAATAAATAGCTTACTGCATGTCAGGCAAAGTAGTCTCTCAGGAGCCATACTGCCAGCTTGGCAGGGCTCTGCAAACAGAATCTCCAGTGGAATTGGGGTAGTAATGCAGTCACTGAACAGGGCCCAGGCCTAGAGGAAATCCAGCTCCAGTAACATGAACACTAAATGGAGGGCAGAGAGAGAGAGTAACAAGAAAGAGGCACTTGTTAATGTGCAGGTTTATAAATCAAGTTTTCCTCTTGCTCTAGCACAAACTTTGAGCCAATTCAGTGCATCCCTGAGAGTCAGTATGCTGTACTTTTTCCACTTGAGAAACAATGACATAACACTGAGTAAACTATTGGGTAATCAATTGTGTTGCCTACTGCTGAGTAATATTTTTTGTGCCACAAGAGAAATCTGCAGGAGTTATGATCTAGGACTGAACTGCATACTGGTTTTATGCTGCTGAGATTCTGTTGACTTTGAGTTTGTTTCTGTATTTTCAGTAGCATTGCTGATGTTTAGATTTTTGGACCAACATAGCTTAGAAAATGAGAGGAGAGTTATTCTGCATTCAGTTTAAAATGTGAGCACATAGCAAGTCAAAAAGTCTGGCTCCAGGTGAAAGTTTTAAACCTGAATGTGTCTTGATTTAATGGCAGGGAACAAGGCTGGCCTGTTAGGAGAGTGGGGCTGTATTACTGAGTGCTCCAATTTTGTGTGCATGTATGGTTGTAGTAAAGATTTTGTTTATGATATGAGGCATTAAAAAGTGTGTGTGTTTATAGGTATAACATCATTCTCTTCCTCCTGTGTGTTATGTGGAAAAGCCAAGGGGCCTGCCTGTGTTGAGTAACACTTGGACCTTGCAAGGTGCATTGCAAGTAATAGTAACGTTCTGGGAGAGCTGGAATTCCTCAGGTTCTTGCCAACCTATTTTTTGCCATATGTCAGTTATATTATGGGTGAACTGTGTCACGTCAGTAGCATTTTATTTTTTAATAGTTTAATTTTCTTGCATTTGCTACCTAGATCTAGCTGGAATTGCCCCTTTTAAATGACTTTTGTCAGCATTCATGTGTATTATTCGGGAAGGATGCCATTTGATAATTTGCATGTCTGAAAACATAACTATGGTATCTACCTTCTCCCCTTGCACCACACAGCCTGTGCTGGAATTCTTCACTTTGGGATTTTAGCCCTGGTGAGTGGGGAGGGGAGGTTAGATGTCATCCATACCCTCAGTGCCAGGCTCACATTGTCCTCTGGAGGGCAGGGGATGGCACAAAGGCATTTTGGAGACACCTCTCTCCTCACTGCAGTTACACCAGTGGATGTTGGCACTGCCAGGGATCTAACCTGTAATTTCTTGGTAAATGAGCACTTTGTGTGACTCTCTGCTTGTATGACTCTTGTTTCTGCTTATGTAGAACATGCAAAGTCTGTCATCTTTTCTTCCATTTACATAATTCCTGGCATTTTAAATTCAGGTAGATTAGATTTAGACTTTTTGTAATGAATCTGCATCATTTTGTGTTCTGCTTGCTCCTGAAATAGCCTGGGGGAACCTGATAGACACAATTTATGTGTATCATTTAGAGGCATAAAAAAGCATCTGATTGATTTAGTCTTTCTTTTGTTAGCTCTTTCCTATAATTCTAATCATCATTTCACTGTAGCATTACACCATTGAGGAAAGTATGGGTTTTCAAAGGCAGGATGTTTCCATATTTAGAAGGGGTGATGCTTAAAGGAAAGGCTTGGAGGTCTTTACAGCAAATTTTCTGCTAGTTCTGGTGCAGCTCAGATCACAGTTTGCAAGGTAGAAAGACGTCTGGCATTTATGTCACCAACAGCAAGTTTAATTATTTAATTTTTTGCATTATTTCCTGACTTGAGCAGAATCTGCTGTGAGTAGGATGCTTCTGTGCAGCACTGAGCTCTGCTGCTGCTGTTGGTGTGGAAGCAGAGCTGGGTGCTGATGCTGCAGTGCATTTCCCGTGGCAAAGGGGAAAAAGGACTGATGAGATTTGGCAATGTTTGTTACTGTGCTGCTGGGATGCTTGGAGTCTTCCACATGGCTTCTAGTCTCTGTCACTTTTACACAGAGCAGGGCAAAGCAGACAGAAACAATAAGGGCCTGAGCCTGGAATTTTCCAATTGGAATCAATCAGTATAAACAGTGGGGTGAATTCTCTCCTGATACCAGTCAATGCTCTTCTGTTGGCTTTAGTAAGGCTGTGCCCATTTGCAGTAGCTGAGAATTAAGCAGTTGCTCTCCTCCCAGCCTTTCTGATGACTTAACATCATTTTTGAAACATAAAAGTCCTGTTTCAGGTCTGGATTGTTGCCTTACGTGTTTAAATTGAAGGCTTGTCAGTCCTCATGTGACCAACACTGAAGAAGATCCACAAGAGAGGTTAGGTAAAACTGTGGGCTTTTTCCCTACTACTATCTGGATTTTCTCAGAACCTAGATAATTTTATCCCATTTGCATCAAACATGCAGGTAACTTTAGAATCCTGCATCTGTATTGTTTCTAGGGAAGCAAAATAAAATTACAAATGACAGTAATTGACATTACATGCTTTAATTGAATTTCCTCCTCTGTGAACCAAAACCTTTTAACCAAGTATTGCAGTGCTATTTCTGTATTTATTTGTTACATGGGTTAATGTGCTATGTGGCAGATCCAGTATTTATCCATTTTCACAAATTAAGCTATCAGTGTCATGTTGCCTTTGAATTGTTTCCTGTATTGATGGCCAAAACAGCTTGAGTAAGACTTTAGTCCTCCCTGGCCATATTTCTGTTTTTACAAAGCTGAAAATTGCAGGGTTGAAAATGAGCCCTTAGGAACAGTTTGGGAAACTCTAGGTCCAAAGCATCTTACCAGTGTGCTGGCTTTTCTCCCTGCAGTGGTCTCTGCTAAGGGAAGAGAGAAGTGCACAGGCTTTTTGAAAGGTGATGTTGTTGTTGCTATATTACAGGAATTAGAAATCAAGCTCTGCTTGAGTTTATGTTTGTGACAAGTGAAAATGGATTGCAGAGGGAAGGAGTAGAAATTCCTCTACTGAGTCTCCAAGCTGTGCACTTGAGACCTGCTGAAGTTGTCAACTTCTTGCCATTTATACCCTCTGAGAAAAGAGCTCTGCTTTAGTTAATTTGCAGCTTTCTTACTCTGCTGTAACCTCACCTATTACCTGGGCATGATCTTTTGTCTGCTTCTGTAGGTATAAAAACTCAGCATAAGAGAAACGAATCTTATTTACTATTTTTTTGTAAAATAGCTACTTTTGTGTGTGCAAAAACCACCACTTTATAAACAGATATAAATAGTGATTTTTAAAATAGGTTGAATTGATGATACAGGTAGCTGTGACCTCAGACTTCGTGAATTTTCTTAGTATATAATAATTTCCAGCATCCTTCTTGACATTTCAAGTGAAGCATTGTTTTCCTTTAGCTGTGCTTGTGTCCCAAACAGGATTGCCATAATGAAGTATCTGGGACACTTATGATTCTATTCAGAAATTAGGAGAAGGAAAGCTTGGTGAAGAGCTGCCAGCTCAGTATTGTCCATAATTGAATGCTGTTATTCAGCAGTCCAGCAGTGCAGGTTTTCAGTGCCAGAAGGCAGTGGGGCTCCAGGAGTCAGAATGGGGAGCCCCATTACTGCTTGTGAGAGCAGCATGAAATAGAAATGTTGGCAGGGAGAGCTGCTTTTAGGAGTGACCCAAAAGCTGCAGAGCAGTGTGTATCAGAGCCTCCTTAGGACTGGCAAAGAATGTGGTGTCAGAATACTTATGAGAGCTCTGAGAGTTTTTCTGCAAGGAATCACATCTGATATGAAACCTGGGGGAGAAATGTTGTGTAGCACAGCTGAGTAACCCTAAACAATAAATAGCACTCCATTCTCCATGCTTGTCTTTTGGCATTGGTATTCTAAATGGAGTTCCATTGGAAATTAGAAAGGTAACTACTTTCCATGACTTAGAAAGGAGCCAGGGATGTGTCACTTCCCTCCTCCTGCTCCAAGTTGAAACAAGCACTTAGACATTTTAAATCAAGTGAAAAGTTTTAGTCTGTAGAAAACTTCATAGGAATTTGATTTTTAGCCCAAGTAAGTAATTGCTTTAGATTATATTTTCATTGCTGTCCCCCCTTGGAAGAACCCATAGACCATAAAACTAGTTTATTTCTTACCAGTAGTTTATTATTCTTTTGATGGCTCATACCTCTCCTTTCCTCTACTTTTTAGCTTTTTATATGCTTTTGCCTGCTTCAGGGCTTAATCCTTGATCCATGTGAGTGTTGCTAATTGTTTCAGTAGGGAAGTATTTGTAGAGAAAAGAATTCTGTGATCAGGATCTGAATTTGGTAGTATTTGGTAATATCACATGTGCATCTCAA
>VZTT01010038.1:1725-15419 GCA_013400855.1 Buphagus erythrorhynchus | reverse complement strand
AAAAAAAAAAAGGAACAGAAAAGTAAGCACTGAGGTACTTGAGAGTGGCTTTGGACTTTAAAGAAAGTTCAAGGCAAAAGGCATATAATTTGTTTTGCATACATGGAAATCAAATCATAGCATTTCTCCCATCTCCTTCTGTGAGCAGCATTACTTCTGCTCCTTTTGTGTGCATGCCATGTTTGGTTTAATGGAGAAATGAGAAAAGAAAATAGATTCTTTTTTGGAGACTGAGTACTAATGCAGAAACATTAAAGGCAGGCACATTGTTGTCAGCCAGTTTGCATATTTATTTACTTTTACAAATGGTTGGCTTGGAGTCAGCAGTTAATGGAATGAGAATGATGTTCCTGTACAGATCATTTCCTGAGAAACATTTTCAATTACAAACATATCTCTGCTTTTCTTCCCTCATTTGTTATGTCTTGGAGAATAAATGGGGAGTAGCATTTACAACTTAAGGTTTATGTTCTGAAGACAATTTTAACAATGATCCCCACATAAAAAGGCCCTTTTGTAGTTGCAGACATATGTTTATGATGTTTAGTGCTGTGAATATCAAATTTCTGGTGGACGCTGTGTCACACTCTGCAAACTTGTAAACATCTATAAATCCATTGGATCATTTTAGTACCATGTGTAATGCAGATTTATTGTCTTTTGTGTGGATTTCTTTTGTTTCAGTTAAAGTTGAGCTGCCAGAACCCATGTTTAATGAATTATGTATTCCAGAAAATTAGGCAGTACTATTTTAGGTTAATATTTTTTTTCCCTTTGTGGACTTCTAAGATGCACATGCACAGGTATTAGAAATTAACATTTTGGATAGGTGGCCCAGAAAGCAATTATGTAAGTTTGCTTGACTAAATAGTGTAATGAACTATGACTTTTTCAAAATGTCTTTGCTTTCTTTTTTCTCTCATTCTCTAGCTGTCATAAGCAATTTTGGTCAGTTTTCTCATTTACAGGTACAAATCTAGAATTACCCCACTGGAATTATATGCATTTATAGAACTGGAGTATGTGAGAGGGAACAGTGAGCTGGTATAAATCAGCACAAATCCACTGAGATCTGTGTGGATACAGTCATTTACACTCAACTCTGCATTACAGGCTATCAAGGCAGTAGAAGAACTAAAGCTGCTGTTGTGCACGAGTGGTTACAAAAGCAAACCATCCAAGTCATGGCATTTACCAGAAATTTGCACCCAATAAAGGGAATGTGAAACCCAAACCAAATTCATCTAAATTTGGCTCAGCTATAATTGAGTGTATGTCTTGTACAAGAGCAGTGAAGACATTTTGTGCTGAAAATCAGCATTTTTCTAAACTGGCTGTAATTTCTGGCTGTGTATCTAAATGTATGTAGCATAGGCATGCGTGTTTGAATGTGGGCATACATACAAATATCTAGGGTTTTTCTGGCAATATGATGTCTTCAGCTGGCCTTCCAAATGGTGCTTGTTCCAGGAAAAAATAGCTTAAGATAGAGACATGACACGTAAAGCTGCTGCATACTGTAGCAGTTTGAAATATCAGGTAGGTTTTGACTTTCTTATAGAAAGCTTAAACTCTTGGAGTCAGGTGAATGTCAGCAAATTTCAGCTTCCACAAAAAAAAACGTAAAACAAACAAACAAACAAAAAAGCCCCACCAAAAAACAAACAAAAAAACCCCACCAAAAACCTAAAACAAAAAACAAACAGCAAAACAAACAAACAACGAAAAAAACTCAACCCAATGTACGTGAAACTTTTAAAATGATGAAGAGCTTGAATGGAAAACCCTTATGCTAAAGAAAGAAAGGCAATTAAAGACTTGCAGAAATGTTATCTATGTATATGTCTGTAGGTGTATATGCAGTGTGGCATTGTGCTCCTCCAAAATTATGGTTTGGTTCTAGTTAATCGCACACTTTCAGAATTCATCCATTCCTGTTGCAGCACTTCAGTAATTTTAATTTTGTAAGTACAGAACCAGTTACATGGGGAAGACATGGCTGCAGCACTCAGAGGAGAGGCTCTTTTACTCTGCATCTTGCTGTATTTGTTTCATGATTCTTCAGATGGATATAAAATCCATCTAAACCACAGAGAGTGCACTGGGTGATGTGGCATCGCTGAGCTCCATTAAATAATGAGATGTGTTTCATTCAAATCAGAATAACTCTAAGCTCTGAATACTAAATAGGGCAGCAAAAAGCCTTCAAGCACACAAAGTAAACGAGTAAAAAAAACCCAAATGAAACTGTCTAATAAATACAATGTGGAGCAACAGGCTGCATGTGCTGGAGGAATTAAGGCAATTTGAACCGTATGGGCAGCGCTCCACTGTCAGCATCCCCAATGGCAGCTGGATGCACACACCACAGGGCAGGCTCTGCCTCAGCACACGCCTGGCTTTGATAGCATAGGTTTATGACCTCGTAATCCCAGAGCATCTAGAACAGTAAGAATTCCATCCAGCTTAAAATAGCTGCTGTAGTTGCTGTTGATACAGGCTCACTCACGGGCTCCCCGGCTCCGGGGCCAAATTTGGTGCTGGCATGATGGGAGGAAGTCTGTTGACAGCTGATGGCAGTGGAGTTGCACTTGATTACATCATAAGAAATTTGGCACGTGGAGCTGAATCAGAAGTCTGAGCAGAAATGTCCTTTCCTTGTCCAGAGTTAAAACTGGGACTTTCACATTGCCAATCCACAGAGATTTGTCCAGCCCAGATGCAGCTGCTGCTTTTCAGGGTCTTGATTTAAAAGTGCATTCTGCCAGATCCACTCAGTATGGTGACTGAAAAAAAACCCTGAAGGACTAGATTTTGCTGTCATGTCCAAAGGGATGAAATCCCCTTCTTCCCAATATCAGCACAATGAGCATAAGCCCTGTGGTAGCTGATGAACTTACTTACACTGTGAGGCTTGGAGTGCAGCTCTTACTGATGCTCCAAAGCCATTCCTCAAAGTATTTCGAGAAATTAGATTATGTTATGTTAATTTCAGCTGCTGCAAAAATTGCCCCAATACTGTGTTCTTTCTTTTTATTAAAATACTAAGTTGCTGAAGTGATTTCCATGAAAATTAATTAAAACAAATTAATGAAAAGCAGCTGAAAAATTGACTCCTCTACTGAAACTGTGGTATGCAAACTCTTAACCTCAATCACATATTTGTGGTTGCTCTATAAACACCTAAGTGTATAGCAGTGATTTGTCATGGTATTTTCTGATGGAAATTCTTAGAAAGTGAGGCTGTACTACATAATACATTTCCTGTCAGTTTACATACAGTTTGATGTGCTTACCTGCTCCATTTAGTAGTATTACTAATCCACACTTAAATCTTTGCTCTTCAGTATTGGGAAAAAAATGAAAAAGATGCTGTCAGGCTCAGGGTTTCTCTATCATGTTTTCTGCTTGTGGGGGACAGGAGGGCAGGAAGAACCTTTATTATGGGACTAATACCAGCCTGGGGTATGGGTTGTGCACTGCAAAGTGCAGAGGCTGAGGAGGAGCTGTCCTCTCTAAAAACTGGATCCATCTGGGCTCTTTGGATCATCTGGAGGTGTGGTGTTCTGTAAATGGCTCTGGCAGGTGTGCAAAATGTCTGTGCTTACAGCAGTGTACAGAAAGCAGAGCTTAGCCCCTGCTGTGCAGTAAATGTAGCACTTGCATTCTAGAACACGGCAATGTTTTAGTTCCCCATGTATATTTATTATTATCTTATTTGTGTTTTATGTTCACTTCTCATGCAAAGATGTGGCAGGGGTTTGTTTGCTTTCTCTTATTTTCTCTGAGAATATGATGGAGGTCATGTTAGTAAAGGTAGAATGTTGTGCACATTAGAGGACAGGTACAGCAAGGTTCAGTGGGCCTTGTAAAGAATTCCTTACATAGCTTTCAACCTTGAAAGGTCCACTCAGTCTCCTTGGAGAATTGTCAGCAAGCTCTGCCAGTGGGCTGCTCCCTGGAGAGAGGAGCCAAAAGCTTTCATCACTGTCCTTCCCTTGGAAAACGAGCTGACTGCTTTCTCCAGTGGGTCTCACCCAGCAGAGCATCCAGCCCTTTGGGACAGGAGAGCTCCCTGGAGGCAGCTGGCTTGGGTAGATTTTATTTACTATAAAATATTTTATTTACTCCCCCTTGGGACTGATGTGAAAAGATCCCACGTTTTCTGCCTAGGAAGCTCTGTGAGGAAGTCCTCCATGAGCTAAACATTTCAGAGCAGAAGAAAGACCTCCACAGGGAAGTTTTCTACCCGCTGACATTTTTATGTCCATAACCATTTTAAACCAAAAAAAAAAAAATAAAAAAAAAATCAAAGAGGTTAATGAAATCAAGAAACCAACAGTGATTTCCTCTAAGGAGTGCTAGCAGTTTCAACAATTGCCATTAAGTGCAAGCAGTTCCCGAGATTGTACATGCTGGACCAACTTCATCCTTGCTATAACTCCTCAGAACTCAGTGGAGTTACATAAGGGATTAATTTGGTCCACTGCTTTCAGCCATCAGTTTTAGAGAATATACAACAATCAAGGGAACTGTAATTGTCAACATTGTTTTATGTCTCTTTAGAGCTGCTCACTATTTGTATGTTACAGATACATAAGCAGGGTGAGTGTATGGAGTGAAGTTATGGGTTCAGTGTTGAAGGTAGTGGATTTTTCAGTTATTTTTGTACCATTAAAAGGAATAAACATTCTAGCAGCCATCATTGCTGTGAGTCTTACATAATTGCTTGCATACAGCTGCACAGAAGCATGCACAGAAGCATGCATGTTGAAGCATGCACAGAAACATTTCATCTGGCAGACCACAAAACATCTCATGAAGCATAGAAAATATTAGGAAATTTCTTATGTCCTGTTATCACACATCAACTGACCGATGATCACGTTTGTGTGAATTTAGCTATACTTGCTGCACCAAGGAAACAAAGCTAACTTATGAGGCAGACATGAGGGCAGAGACAAAACAGATCTTTAGAGTACTTCTCTGTTTTCCTAGAAACCAAACTGTCTCTGTAATTTTCAGAATAAAACGAGGAAAGCATCAGCTGGTAAATCTGAATTGTTGGATAGTGACTCTTGCATCTGCACATAAGTCAGATATTTCAGTACATGTCAGAAGGTGTGCCTGAATCTTTAAGCTGTATGTGGGATTGCTGGATCAAGTTATTTAAGTTTAAACTCTGGAACAGATGAGCTACCAACCAGTTCTGTTGAAGGTGAGTGCACTGGAAGTTGGGTGGTCAGAGCAACATTACTTACTGCTCATGGATAAGGCAGTGAGCCCCTTTCCTGGTTTGGTAAATCAGCTCTGCACTGATTTCTTGTTCCCAAAGCAAGGTACAACCTTGAGTGATCCCTGCCCTCGTTCTCTCCCTGCTCAGTGCTGGGAGTTTCCACAGCACAGCATTGTGTGTTGGCTGGTTGGTATTTCTTGCCCTCTGTTTGGGAGGCATGTTTGGGCAGTGAAGGAAGGGTTTTGTCTTTGCAACCTATTGGAGTTTGGGTCATCCAGAGGAATGAACAAAGTTGCTCTGGCCTGTGCCAGGTACAGAACAAGCGACAGGCTTGCCTTTACACCACTTCTCTGGATCTTTCTGATATTCTCAAGAACATTGATTTTTGCAGAATTTGGGGACTTTGGCTGAGTAAGACCTTGTCCATATTTCCTGACAACCACTGGCATCTCCAAACTGTGGGGTCTCAGATTACTTCCCCAATCCTATGTCCAGGTTCTTTCTCAGCCTGTGTGGACTCCACACTGAGGCAACACTTCTGAGGATTCATCATCCTGCACTGTGCCTTGCTGCTGTGATTTGTGCTGAGGAAAGGCCAAGAACAGGGGCCAGAAGCATCCTGCAGCCTGCTGCAGCTAGGCGGTGCAGACCCATCAGTGTCCTGGAGAGCAGAACATGCTGTGTGCTGCAGCTGCATCTTAGTCCAGAATGGTTCCTCAGCCTGCTCACTCCTGGCTGGGGGCACAGCCACACCAGCCAGACCCCAGCAGCTAAACCTGAAGCATCTCCAGAGCCATGGTGACATACTGAGAGCAATAAACCATCTCCCTCAGCTGAAATGATTCATTAGTGTTAAAATGTCAGCACCATTAACATGCAAGTGGGCTTTTTAAGAGTTTGAGGACAATGGGCCATATCCTGGAAAAGATTTGAGGTAATTGCCTTGGTTCCAGTACCATTATCCATGAAAAATGTACTCATACAAGTAAAGGTTTGTTGGCCAGGCCTCTCATTTTTGTTAGCTTTGCTTTATTGCTGTAATTACACCCAGTGGCTTATCTAATAGAGTAATGTTCTTATAAAGAAATTAAGACAATTAATGCTACTTTTGGTGAGAGTGAAATAGTAAGTAAAATTAAATTGAAATTTGACCAAGCTTTTCTTTTTTTATTTCCTAGTGTCTGAATTACAGGAAGAAGGAATAAATGCCATTAACTTACCTCTCAGTCCCATTCCATTTGAACTAGACCCTGAGGACACTATGCTAGGTAATTCACAACAATTTTACATCTCAACATGAAAGTTTGATATAAAATGTTGTGCCTGGGATAGTTTCTAATGTTTTTCTTTTAAAACTTCCAGAGGAGAATGAAGTCCGAACAATGGTGGATCCAAATTCAAGAAATGATCCAAAATTACAAGAACTAATGAAGGTAATGAAAGCATGTAAACCCTCTCAGGAGAGTGGAACTATTTTTAATACAATCCCTGCCTCTTTCACTTGAACACTTCAAAGCACTGGTTAGATATTAATTAGGTGGAACCACGTGGTGCATACATCCCAGTGAAATGGGGAGATCATTTGTGGTAGTATCTTTCTCTAGATGTGGCACAGGGAGACTTAAAAATTTCTACTAAAATCCTGAGTCCAGAGTCTCAGTCCCATCCCACCCCAATCTAAAATCACCCTGACTTTCCCTTGTCTTTGTGATTCCTGGGGTTAGAACTTTAGCAGGACGCTTCATGAAAATCAACTTCAGCACCTTTTACTTCACAATGAGATGTTAAAATGCTCCTGAAGGCAAGGGAAAGATTTCACTCCAGAAGACTCTGCATTAATTAGTGTTTGTCTAGACCTTGTGGTGCATTGGCACAGCCACCTCAGATGAGTCCTTGCTGAGTCTTTCCTGTTTGCTCCTCAAGGTATGTCAGACTGTATTTTGAGCCACTGCAGCTTTGGTATTCTTTCTGCTAAGCAAAATGACATGTGTTTTAAATTGCAAATGAATAGTGTATAATACTGCCAAATTTGTGTTTCCCACATAGGTACTAATTGACTGGATTAATGATGTGTTGGTAGGAGAGAGGATTATTGTGAAAGACTTGGCTGAAGACCTGTATGATGGACAAGTATTGCAGAAATTATTTGGTAAGAAAAAATACATGTGCACAGTGTTGAGGCACTGTGTCAATAAGTGGATCTCTTGTTCCTGCCTTGGTATCATCTTACATTTATGCCACTAAGTGATATAAAAATAGCATTGTGTTACAAGAGCCCTGAGCAGTGGGCTGTATGCACAGCCCTCGTGGCTGCAGTGCAATGTGTGGTACTCTGCAGCTGAGAAGAGCAGCACAAAGCCTACCTGGGGTGCTGCACAGGGAGGGCTTTTGTCTTGGCAGCAGCATTCACTCCAATTAAATTTATTATCTGCATATGGGCTGCACAAACTTCACCATGTTACAAATGGAAGGTAAGTTTGAAGGCAAGGGCATTCTCAGTACCATGGTGGATGTTTTTAATCTCTGCTCCTTCCATGCTGTAGTTTATTCACATTGCAAGGTTCCTCTGGAAAGTTGGAATTTCTTTCTGGTTTGATGTCTGGCTTTTAACATGACTGAAGTAATGGTGCCCAGTGGACTGCAAACTGAGCTTCAGCTGAGAAACAGATAGAGAAAAGAAACTGCTAATGCAGAGTTGGCATGTGCTTTTTACACTGTTGGCTTGAAAGCCATTTTCTTAGTTATTACAGCTCATAAAGTCTCCAGTAAATTTCTTTCCAGTATCCTAAATGAATCCTGAAACATCACGTGAGCACTTCTAATAAAGACTTCACAGACTGTTCCCTTCTATGAATGGTTAAGCTATTGAATAAATTGTGATGGGCTGGATATGCCCAGACTGAGCAATTGGATTGTCATGGGCAGACCTCCAGTGACTTCACCCAAAATTCAAAAAATTTGTATCAGACACAGCCTGACTCTAAATATGCATATACTGATCCAGCATTTATTGATTTCAGAGGAATATTTTCCATTACCCTTATGGATCAGGTCTCTGCCTACTAAATCTTCGGTTTTATGGTGAGACTATGCACAAACTGATTTCTGAGGAGGTGCAAGTAATCTATGGAGATAGCAGCTCTTAGGCAGGATTGGGAGATAGCAGCTTTTAGGCAGGATTAGGAGATAGCAAATTCTTAGGCTGGATTAGGAGATAGCAATCTCTTAGGATGGATTGNTCTTAGGATGGATTGGGAGATAGCAGCTCTTAGGCAGGATTGGGAGATAGCAGCTTTTAGGCAGGATTAGGAGATAGCAAATTCTTAGGCTGGATTAGGAGATAGCAGCTCTTAGGCAGGATTAGGAGATAGCAGAATCTTAGGCTGGTAGTTTAGGCTCACTCCCTTTGGGAAGATAGGAAGATACTTAGTTGGCTTGGATGGGAACAAGACCAGCTCTTACCAAATAAGATATCTCTTAAGAAGATTGTCTTTTGTAGAAGTAAATTGATAAGTGGCCAAGCATTTTGTTTCTGGTGTTGTCACCAGGGAGCTGCTATATTTTCTTTGCTTACTCTTTAAGGATAAACAGTAATCCATGTATGTATATACAAAGCAACTGTACTAATTATAACAAACCAATTCATAAAATTCATATTTTAAAATTTACTGCAAATTTTGAGTGCAGAAAATGGCTGTGGTTTCACAGAGAGGAATCGCCTGAGGTTTTATTTGTCTTCATGAAAATTTGTTTGCCTTGCTGTGATGCATCCTCTGCCTCTATGAATACAGAATCACTTCAGTTTTATCACTAATAGGCCAAGTAAAATTTTTATCTCCTGCATCTGAGGTAGAAGCTGGGAGGCTGAGACTGATGAAATAAATCTTAAAGTTGATGTTAAAGTCTGTTTCCTAGGTTTGATGGTCTGCTGTACAAGCCACTTGCATGCAGAATAACCTTTATCCAGCAGCAGTAGAAGTAATGGGCCTTACCTCCAAGTCTGGTGCTCCCCAAAGGGAGTTGCAGCAAATGTTTGTTAGTCAGTGGTGTGGCATAGAGCAGTACCTGGCCTTCTCCTTGTCAGTGTGTAACTAAAGGCAACATGTGAATTTATCTTTAGAAGCTCAGAAGTGTGGAGGGAAAGTGGCTCTGGAAAAAAAACTTAGATATAAAATTAGGAAGTCTGGTATCTCCTGAATGTACCTCTGGGTGCATGGAATGTCCTTGTGTTCTTCATGGAGCTGACAATTGTTTTTCCTCCATTTTTTCTTCTATCGCTTCAGAGAAGCTTGAAAGTGAGAAGCTGAATGTTGCAGAAGTTACTCAGTCTGAAATTGCTCAGAAACAGAAGCTACAGACAGTGCTTGAAAAGATCAATGAAACCCTTAAACTCCCTCCAAGAAACATTAAGTGGAATGTTGACTGTAAGTTTTGTGTTTGCTATACTGTTCTCATTTGTTGGCAGCTGGGAGTTCATAGGTGCCATCTGGAATTCTGAAATACCCAATGGTAGGGGAGGGCTGAAACCTGGGATTTATGGTAGGAGCTGCTCTGAAGGGCACTTCCAGATGTGCCACTCTACCCTCTTTACTGGTGCTCAGCCTTCAGTTTCAGTTAGGTGGCTTCTCAGAGTCTGTCCAAGTGTGCTGGCTTTGCTCTGAAGTCCATGTGCATACCATCTTAAGTTTTGTGTTGCTAAATTGGTTTGTTGAAACAGGCAAATACCTGCAGAAATGCAGTAGATGGACTTGAGGAGAGTTAGGTCCTAGAACTCTATGTGAAATTTGCAACACAGATATGAATAATATTTCTGATCATTTCAGGCTAAGTCTGAACCACTAGCTTTGATTACAAAACTCTCATCAAGACTAGTTCTGTGCCCTTCCTGTTCTATTATATAAAGAATGAACACAGCAGTGTCTAATAGAAATGCCTTCAGTGGCCCAACACAAGACACTTCAGTGGATATGTGTTGCAGAAAGCAGGTCATCAGTTTTAGAAAATTAGGCCTCCTAATGTGTTCTAAGTTTGGTTTTCAGAATCATGTCATGCTGGTGAATACCTTGACCAGTACATCACATTTCCCCTGTCTCCTGTACCTGTCTTGTGCTGAGCAGTTTTGTATTCTGTTCCATGCACAACAAATTAGTAAGAAGGAGAGCAGTATCTCGAGGGGGGAAGAGTGAATATTTGGCAATTTGACTTTCCCCTTTCTGTGGTCCTGCTGTATTTTTCATCCCCTTTTTTTTTTCAACCTCCCTCAAGTTTTCTTTCCATTCTCTGTTGTGCAGCTGGAGGTGGGGTGTTTGGAGTGGCCTGACACTACAACTTCTAGTTTTAATTTAATGTTTTACATGTGTTTTAGGGCTGGAGTAGAGCTAGAGAGCAGCAGCTGGGCCCAGCTGTAGCACACACCAGTGGTAGGCAGACAAACATCCTTGTATTCTGCTAAAGCACCTCATCCCTGACCACGGGCACTCCTGCAGCATTTGCCAGCAGTGCCACATTTTATATGGATGTGTATCTCCATGGCATAGCTGAGACTTGCTCTGTAGGATTATGAGGAAGGATATTTTATTGAATCTGATAGTGTTTCAGCAGTGCAGCAAGGTAGTACTTAATGATTAGTTCAAGTACCAAAAACCTAAGTGCACTGCAGTGTCAAAGATCTTTTAGGAATACTACTCTGGGAAATGCAAAAACAAAATACAAGAAGAAAGGCAATAATAAGGATTGGAAATTATCCACATTCATGCCAATGGTTTGATACTTGATCAAGGATTTCATAGAGTTTGGCTTTTGATGTCTTGTAAGTTGTGTTTGTGGTAACTGCCCATATATGAAACCTGCTGAAAAAAGCTTCAAAAACAGAACTAGAACAACTTCATGAGGAATGTTTGAGTCATTGAGTTTAATAAGTTATTGCTTAAGGCTTGTGCCAAAACAGGCTCGTTTATCATCCTGCAGACATTGTGACACTTAAAAATGGATAAGTGCATGTTATGAGTACAAAAATATCTTTCTGATAGTCCATAAATCCTTATTGAAATAAAAGGAATAAAAGAGAGGCGAGGAGAATGCAGAGACAGCACTTAAACTGTGGTACATAAAATCTGGCTTTTGGATTAGCTTTAGATTTCCATCTCTACAAACCTGTGGCATCCAGACATGTTGCAAAGAGTGGCACGCTGGTGCTGATGCATCTTGCAGGAGACCACTACAGATGGGGTGCCTTAAGGTGCCCCCTGGCTCCAGGTGGCAAGAGGAAAAGAGTCCCATAATCCCTGCATCCTAAGCAGAAGTAAAAACCTGTGCCCTAGTTGCTTTGCAGTTTGTAACTTGTGCTTTTAATGTCTCTTTCAGCTGTTCATGCTAAAAGTCTCGTAGCCATACTTCACCTTCTGGTTGCATTATCTCAGTATTTTCGAGCACCAATCCGACTCCCTGACCATGTGTCCATTCAGGTGGTTGTTGTGCAGGTAAGAGGGGCCTTAAACAGCTCTTGGGAGTGTTGTGAAGTTGACTGAGGGGTTTCTTGCAAAAATGCATCTAGGGTTTCTGGCTGGGCACGCGTGTGTCTCTTTGACTGACAGGGAACACTCGTGCATCTTCCCTGCTGAACTGCACCAATGCTTTCCCAGATTGAGCTCTGGCTCACAACATCTTACCTTGACTGTGAATTGGCCAGACTGTGACATTAAAAATATATGAAATATTATTATTGTTGTGTTTATCACCCAGTATGATCTCTAGAATTATTATTTTCCCCATCTTTTGACGTTCTTCTCACTTGTGTAGAGATTCAAATCATTCTTGGCACTGAATGATGAATTGTCACTGTTTATTACATTCAGATTCCTGTTAGGTGACTAACTATTCTTTTTCAGTCCTGTGCAGGCTAATTTAGTCTGATTACAGTGTTGGTTTTCTCAAAAGCATGCAAAAAAATCCCCATCAACTGAACCTTTTGTCAGTCTCCTTATTAGAGCCTCATCCATTCAAACTCATCATGTTTTTCTGTTCATCATTTTTCTTTCAGCTGAGCTTATGCTTTCTCTATCTTACTTGGCCTCTTCCCATTTAATCTGCTTTTCTTTCTCTCCAATTAACTTTGCCTTTATTTTTTACACTGCAACTGTCTTTATTTATGTCTTTTAACTGATGTTACCCTGAAGTAACTGATTGAAAGCTATTGCTCAAGTTTTGTGTGGCTGAAAATCTGTAAAACAGATCTGAGGAAGTAAACATTCTCTGTTCTAGAATTCAAATTGGATGAGTTTTGTAACTTAGGGAGAAATCTGAAGGAGAGTCTCTGGTAAATGTGTCACTGATGTCTGGTAGTGACTCATCAACTCAGATTCTGCTTCATGGGTTTCTCCACAGATGATGAAGGAGAATCCCTGAGAATCTGCACTTATGTGTCTAAGGCTTCAAAGAAACATAGTTCCTTTGGCTATTATAAATGTATTATTTGTACTGGTTTATCTCAAAGTTCTGCCAAAACCAGCTGAAAAAATCTGGACTACAGTGAGCAGGGCATCCTTATGATGGAAAACTAAATGAGAAAAATAACACAGTTCTAAAAGAAAGAACGAGAACCTCTCTGTCATTCCATACCTCCAGACAAAATTCCACTTGAAATCAGTGGGCATAGCTGTTCTCTTGTTAAATAGGCTAATGTAGTTCAACAGCAAATCCACTGAAGTCAGTACAGATAAACCAATTTAAAACAATAAGTCGTGGGAGAATCTGGCTCACTCTTAGTTACACAGCTGCAGCTCAGGCGCCAGTGGTTTGCAGGGAAAGCAGTTGCACCAGAATAAAATCCAAGTAATGCTGAAGGAGATTTTGTCCTGCAGACCCTGACCTTGGTGAAAGCCAGTCAGTGGGACTCCAGAGCTCTGCTGATTCCTTTTAACAGAGGATGGGGGCCAGCATATTTACTGTAATTGTTTGAGACATTTCTCACTTTTATTTTTGCTGGGTGAGGTTTCTATTTTTATTTTCTAAATCTGTCTTTCACATCCTATGGGACTGATTCTGTATCATGCATCGTGTACCCTTTGAACTCACAAGAGTTTAAAAGAAAAATTTTTCACAAGCCATATGAAATCAAATGTTCATGCAACATATACCAAAANTACAAGATCTCTCCCAGTGGAATAACTCAGGTAATGCACACCTCATGTTCTAAACACTCGTGCATTCTGTAGAAAAAGACCAAGCCTAGGGAAGCTTAACAGACTATGCAGTAGCTGTTTTAAAGTTCTGCTGTGTAGGGTTTGATAATGAGAACAGGAGAGAGACAGAAATGAAAGGATAAAGTACTTTTATGAAGTCTTTTAAGAAAGACTCCTTTAATTCGTTTCATGATTTTTTTAGGCATTGAAACACATAAAACGTGAGGGTTGCCGTGTTGGCTGGATGTAGTTCATTGAAATAGAAAAAAAGATATTTG
>VZTT01010000.1:0-17422 GCA_013400855.1 Buphagus erythrorhynchus | reverse complement strand
CCAGAGTCTCACCTCCCTCACAGGGAGGAAGTTCTTGCCAATATCTAACCTAAAATCTTTCCCCTCAGTTTAAAATGACACAAAGTTTGGGGGTAAACCAGACAGTCACCCCAAGCTTTGTTCTGTGCTTGTTTCTAACTCAAAGCAACAGGGGCTTAAAGTGCTTGGGGCTTCCATCCTGGAGCTGAGAACTCCCTTCCCCTTGGGTTGTGTAGGAAATCTGTTCATGGATTAGGCAGGAAGCTCACCTGGTACCTGGGAGGAAGAAAACAGGCTTGCAAGTCTCTTCCACATCCCAGGTACTTGCCGAAACCCTCAGGCTGTTTACAGTCTGGTTTTAGTGGGAAAGATTCAGTGTTTTATTTAATATTCCAGCTCTTCTTTTCTGTAGGGTGAGGGAGATTTTTATAATCTGCATCCCATGGAGTTGGAGAAAGTTTCCCTGGCTGCAGCTGTACAGAAAAGGCCAGGACAAGGGAGTTATTCAGGAGGTGTTGGAATGTTCCAAACCCTAGGGAGAGGCCAGAGGGAAGCGAGGAATCACCTGGCAGGGTGTGCTTTGGGTCTTCACAAGTGGTGATGAGCAGGATTCCACATCCTGGGCCTGCTGCAGGATTTCTTGGATGACTGGGAGGCTGGAAGAAACCCAAATGCTGTCTGTGTGTTTCTTGTTCATCTATACATCAAAATTATACCACACGTGCTTCCAGAGCCCAAGGAATGGCATCTGTGAATGGTGGAAGAGAATTTGAAAGCCTTGTAGTGATTCACCTGCTGTCCTTTAGGATAAAACAAATCTCTCCTTAATCAATGCTGATAAACAGACTGCAAACCGAAATGATTTTATTCCTTATAATTTTTTCTTTTTTTGTTTTTTTTTTTTTAATTTCCTTGCAGTACAATCCCTGAACAGCCTTTAAATCTGAACCACATTTTTCTGCCCAATGCTCCTGTAGTGCTGATAATTCTTCTCTCCTTGACATTCTTTCATCCCTGGGTATGTATGTGTGTATAAACAGAGAGCAACAATTCTGGCTGGCCATCCCAGGGCTCTGTGACCATTTCAAACATAAACTCAGCTTAGATCTCAGTTCTGTCTTTCCACATAATAAATTACCAGCATTTATTGGTCTTTTGACATACAGGTTTCCTAAGGGAAAAGAAGGAGACTGGCTGAACAAAGCCTTCTCTGTAATCAGAGTTTGCAGCAGGCTTTGGACAGAAATTTCAATTCCTGGCCAGTGTAGCAAGGATTTTATGGCTCTATCTATAATTACATTTATGCCAAGAGGAGGTTTGGGGGATGCTGGATCCTCTACCTGAGACTGCATCATTTAAAGATGAATGTGTATAATATATTACAGGAATTGCATGCGAAGCACTGATGAAAATTCAGTGTTTCTATGGAAATTCATCACTGGAGACAGTTTTAGAGCCATGTAGTAATTTGGGCTGGAAGGGACCATCTCATTCCATCCATCCCCTGGCATGGGCAGGGACACTTCCACTAGCCCAGGCTGCTCCAAGATGGAGGTGACTGGGAAATGAGCTGCATCTCTGCTTGTGGTGACATTGATGGCTCCTCTTCTTGACTGCTTTTGTTCTTTGTCACCTTGTGCTGACACAGCTCAGGGCTTCAATAAAAACCTTTTGCAGTGACACATCTTGGACACTCTGACCTAAGCTGGGGCTTAACTTGGTCAGGTCCTGTCCTGTGTGGGATCAGATGGGTTTTTTGACACCTGAAAGGCTTTCTCCTCTAGAACATTCTGTACTGGGAGCAAGACTTCTCGTGGCTCCTGAAGATCACTCTGGTTTTGGGAGTGCACAGAAAACTTGACTCTTCTGAGATGGAAAGCACTGGGTGAATCTTGCCACTGGTTCCAGTTGGGCTCAGGAACTGGGCAGACTGGACTCCATCCTGCTGGGCTGAGGAGCAGCTGGAGGACAGGATTTTCCTGCAGAAGGTCAGTGGCTCCTTCAGGAGCTTGCAGCTTTTGAAGGTATGGCTGAGAGCCTCAGCTTGGATAATAAAAAACTGGGAATAAATAAAACTGGGAATCCTCTGCTGGAGGGGCTGCTGAGCCAAACTCCCTCTCCTGGCTGGCTGTTCCTCCTCTCTGCAATTTGCCTTGCCCTGGGACAGTGGATGGAGACCTTGGCTTTCCATGGGTGTCCAGCTGGCATCACAGTCAACCCAGTGTGTCCATTCCCTCCGTGCCTTTGTCCCTGTCCCCTTCCCATCCCGGGGACTGCTTTGGAGGGAGGCTGTGGCATTGTTCCAGCCCTCCCAGCTTCCTGGAGGATGATGCTGCTGGGCTGGGAGGTTGTGCCTTGTTGCCTGGGCAGAAGGATGGTGGCCATCACCTTTGTGCCTCCAGGAGAGGCATGGCTGCAGCAGTCCTGGCAGGGCTGCTGCTCCTCTGCTGTGCTTGCAGGGCAGCAGTAGCAGCTGCCTCGTGCCCTCTGCCAGTCAGGAGGGAGAACTAGGTCAGAATTTGCATTCTTTGTCCGGATTCTCTGCATAACTTGAACACTTTTTCCTTTCCCCCCCACTCTTTTAAATGCCTTGTTCCTGTACGTGCGTGTTCCTCGGGCTCCCCTGAATCAGAGGATGAAGACTCAAATTCAGATGTATAACTGGTCTTTAATATCAGTCTTCCTTCCAAAATCACTTCTGGGAGACTCCTCACATGCTGACAGACTGATCCCAGCATGTAAAATTCTGAAAGAAATGCTTGGGGCAGCGTCTTCATTTTTGTCTGCTGTGTTGTCTGGATCAGGAGTTGAATTTTCTCCTGTAGTTCTTATTTAGAATGACAAGAGCGAGTAATTGGGGTGAAATCATCTGTGCTGCAGACTGGGATGGTGAGATTTCTTTTCAGTGCTTATCTGTGTGGGTTTTTTTGGTTTGGTTTGTTTTTTTTCTGTTTTGCAGTGTCCTAATTGGGTGGGGGAGCACAGAAGGATTGTGGCAACCAGAGAAGCATCCAAGCGTTGCTGCAGGGCAGGCAAGGAAGATTTTGGTGTTTTGTGCAGTGTGAAAAAAAAAAAAGAGCTTTGCTGTGATGAGCCAGATGAGGTCTGATGGGATGAGACAGGCAAGTTGTGGCTGCCCCTGGATCCCTGGAAGTGTCCAAGGCCAGGTTGGACATTGGGGCTTGGAGCAACCTGGGATAGTGGAAGGTGTCCAGGGTGGGGCTGGGTGAGCTTTAAGATCTCTCCCAACCCAAACAATTCCATAATGATTCACGTGTGTTTCAGCATCTCTGGCAGATTTTTCAGTAATCTGGTAAAAAAAGTGAATGTAATATCCTGAGATTGGGTGATTTTCTAGAGGGTGGTGGCAAGACAGACCTGCTGCACGATTCTGGTCTTTCTCCATCTGTGGAGGTGATTTTTGTTTTGGGCTTTTGTGGTTAAATCCCCCAGAGGCTTCATGTGCATTACTGTCAGTCTGAAATAAAGCAAATTGTGTGGTCTGAAGGAAGGTGGATGGGTAAAAGTGACAGAATTGCTGTGACACAATCATTTTAAGGCATTTTCACAATATTTTTAAAGCTATGTTTTTAAAGTATTTTTAAATACTTCACTGAGATTTTGCTTCGTGTTTGTTACAACAAGTACATATTTTTAGCTAAAAACTCTCTTTTCCCGAGGAGATTTCAGGTTGTTTTTGCTGTGTCTGCCTCGTGCTGGTGGAGCTGCCACCTGGATCTGTCTGAGGCTTGTGCAAAGAGCAGGAATTGTCATGTCTGTTCCCTCTGTGCCCCCTTGAGCTGCCAAAAAGTGTCAGCAGCTCTGAGAGGGATCTGCACAGGGATGATCTTTTGGGAGTAGAGCTTTTCCCCATCCTGCCTTTGCTGTTTGATCTCTTTCCTTGGGGCTTTGGTGTGTTCAAGCCTTGACAGTGGGAAGGCTGAGTGCAAGTAAACAGAAGGTTGAGTCTTTTTCAAGTTAAATCCAAATTTTTGGGCTTAAATTCAAGTCTGCTTTTAAGTTGGATGAACTTTATTGGAGGGTAGATTTGGGAGTTGCAGTGAAATCACTTTTGATTTCTTTGTTCCCTCCTGTACCTGCTGTTTGCATTAATCCTGGGGATGTCCTGTTGTTCCCCTTGGGTTTTAGGCTGTAATACTCTTCCTCCTCCATTGTGTGTTCCTGTTTTTGGTGACCAAAAGGGAGAATTGAGTATTATTTTTGGAAATGTGGGATGTGGCTGGAATCCCTGGATCATGCTGTGGTCAAACCAGAGTGTTGCAAAGGTCTTGTTATCCTTCACTCAGTGTTCCTGTCTCCATAAAGAGCTTTTCTTGGGCTGTGCTCTATCTGACCTGCTCTTCACCTCCAGGTGGGTTTTAAGTAAACCAGTTATTCTCTGACTTAAACTAAATCTAGACCTAAACGTGCCATCCTCTGCCTGGATCTGGAATCTCCTCTCTGTGAGTAACAGCAGGCAGAATGCTTGGGCTGCTGTGTGGTGAAGCCTTGGCCACCTTGTGCTTATCTCATGAGCAGAATTTCAAAGCCCAGCAAGATGAAAATGCACAATGAAGCCTTTTCTGTCTCTAGGACCTGATTTTAGCAGGAAATCGATGTGAGCTTTGGCTTCCTTGTGCAGTCTTGTCTTGTAAGTAAGGGGATGATGAATGGGTATCAGCTCAGCTCCTACCAGGCAATAACTGGAGCTGGAAATCCTTTGGATTAATAAACTACACTGTAACTTAAAGCGAAAATTCAGGCTTGTCAGAATACAAAGATGGGGATGAGCCTGAACACAATTTATGGATCCTGAAAACTACTCCTGGCTGCCAAGCTAAAAATCAAGAGCTCAGTGGTGAGAAACTCTTCTGGAGAGTATTTGCCCCATGATGGAGGAGAAAAGCTGCTGACAGTTCTGGTTTGGGGAGTCCAGTGCTTCAGCCTCCACAGCTGGTACAAAGCATGGCTGTGAATTAAAAAATGAACATCTCAGAATTCACGTTGCAGCTGAGATTGGCTGGTGGGTGTTGGCACTGGGTCTGATCAGGAGCTGGTCCTGTCCCTGCTCTTATTTTTTTGCTTTTTGAGGTAGTGAAATGGTTTAGGTTTTCTTTTGGAGAAAAAGAGATGATGTGGTTGGTTCTTCAATATGATACGAGACAGTTGTGAAACACTTTTGCTGATTTGTTGTTTCCTTTGTGCTCTGCTCCTTCCTCCAGTAATATCCCTGGATTTTGGCAGAGGCTTGGAGCTGAGGCTCTGAGGATGTTGCTGTTTGTGTATTTTGCTCATCCTAAAGTGGTGTCGATAACAGGAGGAAGCTCTGAAAATAGGGATATTAGGGCTCTTTGAAGATGCTTAAGTTGGTAGCCACTTAGCTGGCTCTTCTTAAAAATAGTAATAATGGAAAAATAGAAATAAAAATATTAACATAGTCCTGGATCTCCACCCTACTCTCCTTATCTTGACAAAGAATCTGCATCTTTTACTGCTCCTGAAGTCTCTGACCAGGGAACAGGAGCTGGGGAAGCTGAAGTGAAAGCTGGTGGCACAGGGTTGGGCTTTCCCAGCTGAGGGTCAGATCAGCTCTTTTGATCTTACTGCAGAAGAAAGCAAAAGTGTTTCCCTGGCATAACCACTGGCTGTTCCTGTCTGAAAGCTGAGCAGCCTTTTCTTTTTGGAAACTTTCCCAGAGATTAACCTGGAGCCTGTGGTTTGTGCTGTGCAGAGACTAAACCAGGGTTGGAAGCTTTAAACACATTCACAGAATGGTTTGGGTTGGAAGGGAGCTTCAAGATCATCCCATTCCCCCTCTGCCATGGCAGGGACACCTTCCACTATCCCAGGCTGCTCCAAGCCCTGTCCAACCTTGGGCACTGCCAGGGATCCAGGGGCAGCCACAGCTTCCCTGTGCCAGGGCCTGCCCACCCTCCCAGGGCACAATTCCTTCCCAATATCCCATCCATCCCTGCCCTGTGTCCTGTCCCTCCATGCCTTGTCCCCAGTCTCTCTCCAGCTCTCCTGGAGCCCCTTTAGGCACTGGAAGGGCTCTGAGCTCTCCATGGATCCTTCTCCTCTCCAGATGAGCACCCCCTGCTCTCCCAGCCTGGCTCCAGCCCTGGAGCATCTCCTCTGTACCTCTTTCCTGGCATCCACCTCTGCTGGGATTTTGGGATTGTTGGGCTGGTTGAGTTTTCTCCAGCACACAGCAGGGAGCTCCCTGTGCAGGGACTTCATGGTGTGACCTCCAGCAGCTTTTCTGTGGTGTTGACTGGATGTGGGGCTCAGATCAGCTGCGTTAGTTGAGGAGAAAACATTCAGAAGCTGGTGTTTAAAATGCCTTTTGTTGAGCTGAAGGAGACATTTAAGAGGAATCACGCTCAAATCCCCAGAAAACCTGAGCTGCTTGTTGCAGGGAGAGCCCCCTGGAGCTGGGGTGAGCTGTGGCTTCACACCTGGGGGCTGAGCAGGTGTGGGGTGGCAGAGATGACCTGGTGTGGGGGAGGAAATGTCCCTAAGCTGTGACACAGCCTCTTGAGAGACAGAGCCAGACGAGACAGAGCCGCCTCCATGTCCTTGTTCCGCGGGGGCTTTGTGAAGCCCGGCAGATTTGGGGACCCAAACGTGGGTGATGTGTGAGGAAAGCACTTGGGTAACATCCCTGGAATAGAAACTCAGCCCTGCTGCTGGAAGCAGGTGGTGTCAGCTGTCTGCCAAAACAAAAAAGGGAAGGTTTCTTTAGGGCTTCAGTGAGTCCGCACGAACTGGCAAAAAAAAAAAAAAAAAGAGACAACTTGAAGTTCTCAGGGGCTTGGCAGAAGGTTGAACAGAAAACAGCTCTATTTGAGAATACCTGGAATTCAAGTGGATTTTACTGGAAATACTGGGACAGTGTGTTTGTTTTTAGCTCAGTGAACATGTTCTCACCCTCTTTTAAGTACTGCTGAGGATGAGCCAAGCTCTAGGGGCTGAGGACTTGAACTGAAGTCTGACAGGCTCATCTGAAGGTTGCAGTTGCTCAAGAGAGAAATGAACCTTCTTGGAAAGCAGCATGGCCCAAAACCCCCAGCTTGCTGAGATATGTAAAATTCCTTTAGAAGCTGGAAGTGTATAGCCAGGATTAAAGAGGGAGAAGATGATGACTTGCATCCAATTGCTTGGCTTGAAGGGTTTCTGCTGGAAAAAAGCAATTTCCAACCTGGGCAGCCTTGCTCTGTTGGAGTTTAGATATGGGCTGTAAACCTCAGGTTGCCTGAAAACTTGAAAAAAGGCTTGGCTTTTCTACTGGAAGGAGAGGGGTAAAATACAAAATTCCTGCTGAGTCCTCTTTGCAGTCACTTCCTTGCATTCCTTGAAGAAAGTGATTCCTGCTTATAAAAAATCACAGAATAAATAGTTTAGCTTGGGAGGGAGCTCAGCAGTCCAACCACCTGCTCAGGTCAGCTCTGGAATTATCTGAAGAGCAAGCTGATGGAATAACCTTGGCAGCTGGATCCTGTGGATTGCCAGAGCCTGGTGTGATGTTGAAGGATGTCCAGGCTGACTCCAGAAGCACTGGATGGAGGATGAGCAGGAGCCACCATAACCCCACATTGCATCAAAAGAGTGTGAGCCAAGGGGTCTGAATCTGTGGATACACAAAATTAAATAAGAATTGGTTGACAAAGGTCTTCTAACAGTTGCATAGTTTTCTTCCCCTTAGAGATAAAACTAATAAAATAACAGGATTTATTTTTATTCCTCTCCAGCTTTTTTGATTGAGCTGGAAAGGACAGAGAGAACATGGCAAGTTTAATTCATGTCTCTCACCTGTAGGCTTAGAGCCAAGGAAGGCAACCAGTTTAACTCAGTTGCCCTTAGCTGGTACAGAGAATAAAACTACTTTTTTCCATGAGGCATCCTCTTTCTCATTGTTTAGGATTTACTGGTCTGATTCTTGCTGCCTTCAGGGTCCATGGATTTGTTTCTTCTCAGCTTTCTTAGCTGGAGTTGTACTGGACAGAGGAAGACTCTGCTTCAGGTGGTGCTTCCATGCAGTGCCTTTTCAGGAGAAGCAATCACAGCCTGCTTAGGTAAATGCTGTGACCTAATGCCTCAAATACTGAATTTGGAAGGTGAAGGGTTTGGTTTGTGTCTCTGAAGTAAGGAGTTTCAGTAAGGCTGGGGTTGGTAAAGGTCTGCAAGAGGTGCTGGTAATGCCAGGGTCGGGGTCAGGGAAGAAAGTGCCTCCTTCCCCTTGTAGCCCTGGAGGGAGGACTCTTAGATCACTGTTCTAAACCAGCTTAAGAGAGAGCTGGGATGGGAAGGGGAAATAAAAAAAGCACACTGGTGAAAGATTGGTGATAAACCCAGAGAATCCAAAAATAGGATCAGGCTCCAGGGAATGAAGGAGTACCTGTTGGATGTAATAATCTGGAGATTGACAGAAATTCAAGGGACTCACATGAGCCTGGAGCCAGACAAACCCTAATCTTCATGTGTGAGGATAGCTGTGATGTTTATAAATTGTGTCCTGGCTGGGGAGGACAAAAAAAGCCTCCTGAAGTTCTGGCCATGCCTCACCTAGACGAGGATGCTCCCATCCCAGGCATGCAGGGGAAATGGGAGGCCTGGCACTGCTTTCATATAGCAAAAATAATTCTATTTTCTGCGCCCAGTTATACTTTGCTAGTCTGGAAATTAACACTTTTTCAGGGGAAAAAAAAACCACCTCTCTACCTATCATTTTCTTTCTTTCCTGTACACTTCTTTCCTGTGGAATTCTGGTTTGTCCAGTCTGGATACTGGTGGCTTTAGACCCTGGTGTGCTCATCCAGGGAACAGCAATATTAAAGTTGATTTGCCCTTGAGTTTCAGTAGTGTCTAAGAACCATTCCAGCAAAAAGAAGGATACTGCTGGTGTTCTTTTTTGTTTCCTTTGGGGCTTGTTTGCTTGTTTGTTGTTTTATTTGCTTCTAATGCTTATGAAGCCTAATCCTGAAATTTCTTGCTGAAATTTCCCACTTGCAGCAATCATTTTTTGAGTACTTGGTGATTTCTCTTAATTGGATAAACATCCCAGTATTTTTCAGGACCTTTTTAGTCTGTTTAAAACAGTGGCAGGAACTGGCTTGGCCAGCAAATTGAGTGTGAAGTCAATTATTCAATGCTCTCGATGTTTTCCTACTTAACCAAAAAATATTGACTCAAGAGCAAGTGCAGTCTGGTTTCTTTGGGACTTATTTCTAATCTTTAATCTTCCCACTTCCATCCTTTCCCCTCTCCATCTGTACTTGCTGATTAGTTTTTGACAGCAGGCTGGGCTAGAACTGCTCTTCCTTTGGGGGAAGATTTATTTGATCTTTTCCCACCCAGCAGCAACTCTTGGAGAGCATTCCAGCTGGGCTGGAAGAGGCTGGAGCTCCAGGGAATTGCTGCCTGGGGAGGAAAGGAAAGATAGGAGAAAGCAAGGAATGGGAACAGAGGCACTTGTGCAATCACACTGTGTTTTGGTAGGAAAATAAGCTGGAAATAAAGATAGCTTGGCTGGTGGAAGGAAAGCTGCTTGTCTCCTACCCAGACAGTAGTTGCTCTCAAGGCAGGATCTTAATCTGATGGGATGAAAACCTCGAGTGGCTTTCTGGAAGTGGGATAAAAGCCATTTAATCCTGGAAATGCTGTTTTTGTATGCAGCTGGCTTGCCCTTTCAAGTTCCATGGGCTAATTTTCCTAGGAATCTCTTAAATGTCTATGAGACTAACAACAACAACAATAATAACAGCTTTTCTGTGGGAGTTCTGTGCTCTGGAAAGCTCTTCTCTCCTTCCTTGGTATGTGGCTGGTTTTTGGTCTCTGTTCCAGGTGGGAGATGCCTGACCCACCTGGGCAGGGGCTTCTGTCTTCAGAGCAAGTGTTGCCTTGAAAATTGCATCTTTTTCATGCTTACCTAGGGCTGGCTCATCAAAAGATGTGCAGGAAGCTTTTTTATTGAATTCTTGGCTTGTGTGGTGCTCAAAGATCTGCCTTGAGCAGTGTCCTGGTCTTTGGTGCCGTGGATGTGTTTCTAGGATGGACAGGGAAGGTCATTGTGGTGGATGGATGTGTTCCCTGTGGTCAGTCTTACTGACTGAGGGATGTTTGCCTAGCTGGTGTTGATTCTGTGCTGCTGAGCATCCTGCCCTGCTCCAAATCTCTTGGGTATTCATATTGGTTTTGCTCCTCCCATGTCACAGAGCTACTTTAAAAAAATGAACTTCCAACTTGTCCTTTTTCCTAGGCCTTTTCCTAGAAAGCTTAGAGTGCTGCAGAGGAGGAGAGAGAAATGCTGTTGCATCCTAGCCTCTGGGCTCCTGTGGGATTTAGTTGCTCCAGATGTTTGGATAAACTGCTTTGGGCTGGAAGCAATTCCCACCAAACTGCTGTGGATTAATGGACCCTTGGGGGTCTTGCCTCGTTCGTGTTCTCTGGAGCATGAGGCTGAGGGTCATAAATCATGACTCCAATGAGATGAGTGTTTTGAGGAATCCCAGATGGAGAGAGCTTTGTGCCAGCATCTCCAGCCCCCAGGCTCATCCTAATCCCCCAAAGGTTTGTTTTGGACACCTCTGATACCAATCCCAGAATGGTTTGGGTTGGAGGGGACCGTAAAGCTGGACCAGCTCCACCCCCTGCCATGGGCAGGGACACCTTTCACTATCCCAGGCTGCTCCAAGCCCCATCCAAGAACAATTCCAAGACTGGGGCAGCCACAGCTTCTCTGGGCAGCCTGTGAGAGAACATCTAAATTTGAAGACAGATGTCTACAGGTGTCCCTGTTTCACTCTAACCCTAATTATATTGAAAACATCCTTTTGCTGATGATGTGCCAGTGGTGACTGTCTGGAAGAGTGTCACTGGTGCTGGAAAAAGGGCACCAGGACACTGTGAGTTAATGCTCAGAGAATCAATGCTCATCCTATTGACTGAAAGCACTTGGACTAATAGGCCTTGGGTTTGCATCACTAAATGAGTTTGAGACTCCCTCATGACTGGGCCTTTCCATAAGGAAAACAAGATAGGAGCTGATGTAACTGGCAGATGGAGCCTTGTTTTTGTGTTTTTATTAGAACAAGACTGTCCAGGCAAGAGCTGGAAATGTCTGTGAGCCTCCTCTGCTCACTCTGGGACTGACCCTGAGGATGGAGGGCGGGTCCTTTCCTGACTTCACCCTCTCTCCCCATCCCTCCTTGTGTCAGGGTGACCTTAGCCTGCATTTGGAGATGCTTTTTGGAAAGCAAGGAGCATTTATGACTGATGCAACTGCTTGCCAGGTCACTTGAGAAAATTCCTTTCTCTTGAAAGATTTATACTGCAGCGAATAGAGTAAAATCCTTTTGCCCATAATCACATCTTCCTAAAGATCAACACCAGCTTTTGACAGGATACAGGAATCACAGTCAAGACAGGAATTTACCTAGAGCTGAGTGACTGGAATAGAGGGGGTCTTGCAACCTGTCTCTTGTTACCCATTTGTTTCCTTGGAGGCAATTTTCCTTTTCCTCATGACAGGGAAACTCTCCTGTCTGTCTCCTTGCATTGAGCAGAGACTGATCTGTACACAACTGGAAAAAACCCAAGTAATAATTGAAAGGAGGCTTTAGGAACATGAGACAGACCTCTGCTTCATTGGAACAGAAGAGGGCTAAAGTGGATGTTAGCCTTCTTCTGGCAGAAATCAAATCTCTTCTGTGGAAGGGGTGGAGGAGGGGTTAGGGGATGCATACATCTCATTTTTCCAATATCGTTTTTGTTTTCATGTTTTCTAAGCCATCACAAAGCTGTAGTGGAGTTGATGGAAGGCTGACTTTGCTTCTTGAACCTCTCCTGGACTTCATCAGTTACCTCATGGACCTTAAAACTCATGCACTTCCACCTCCTGCTGTGGGCAAGGACACCTTCCACTATCCCAGGTTGCCCAGGAAAGCAAAGCAACCTTCTTCTTTATTTATTTAGCTCCTCTGCTGCTTAAGAACTTTTTTTTTTTTTCTGTGAATAATGTCTCCTGCAGCCACATAGAAGGAATCAATCATAGGAATAGCGAGTTTGTAATCCATTTAAGTAGGACTTTCCACCTCTCATTAAGCCAGAGACATTCATGCCTAATTCTCTGGGTAGCAGTTGCACAGCAGATGTGCAGGGTATCGATTGGAAAACGAGTCTTGCTGATTTTGTTTTCCTTTTTTTTTCCTCTCCCTTACTGTTTCCATTCAAGTGCATGCAGAGGGTGTGGAGGCACTTGGCTCCCTCTCAGATGAGCATTCCTGGGGTTGTTGGTGCAGTTTCTTTTCCTGCTGGCTGGCAGGAGCCAGGTTTTCAGCAGGGAATGTGTCTGAAGCGATGTGTGGGACCCTGCTGGCTGCTCCAGCTGCTGGCACCTTGCAGGGAAGGTGAAACCTGGCAGGGCCAGCTGACACCATCCATGGGGAACCCTTCAGGGCTGTGTTTGGAAAGGGAAAACCAGGAGAGGGAGGAATGCTTGTCTGAAGAGGAAGCCAGGGTGTGCATGTTCAAACCTAGCTCTGTTTCCACTTAATTTCTCGGCAAAAATGTGCTGGTAATGGATAAGGCTTGGTGCAAACTTCTGGTTTGCAGCTTGGTGAGCATGGCAAAGCTCCTGGGGTCAGCGGAGAGGAAAAATATTCTGTCATCTTTTTAATTCCTGAAATACTTTTTATAATTCCTTGTTGGTGCATGGGTTTTGTTTAGCATCCAGCTGTGCTGTTTTGGGTTGTCCTCTCATTCTTCCCACGATGGTTTTTCCTGTCTTTTTCTCACCTGGGCTGTCTCTGTTGAGCCCTGCTGGTGTGGTGTCATCACCCAGACCACACCAACACCACAGGACATTTTCTGTCAGAGGCTCTTCAGCAGCAGAGGCTGAACATGGGGTCTCTTACTCAGGACACTCCCTTCCCATCCCTCTTGTCCCAGACCAGCTTGGTGTTTTCCTGTCTGTCCCTTTGGGTTTGTGGCTAAGATTCCCTCCAGTTCCCTGTCTTCTGCCAAGATCAACATCAACAGCTCTGTCTGCCTCCTGGTGGTGTCTCACCTCACCTTAGTTGCTATTTTAGATCTTTAGCAGTTGAACTGCTGGGTTCTTGTGCTGCTCTGAATGCTTCTGGAATGCTGTCCCAAGGGGACTCCACCAGACAAAAACTTGGAAAGGTGGAAAGGTTGGACTTTGTCTGCCAAAAATGTGATTTTACACACTTTGGGCTGCTTAACATTTCTCTCTGCTGCTTCTAAAAGTCAAGAGCCTCATTAGACTTAAAGATAGGAGAAATTCATGAGTTGTTGCCCATCTCTCCACCAGCCCCCAGAAGATGAAGCTCTTTTTATACTCAGGTTGTCAGAAATTCTTTAGCAGAGTGTCCCATGTGTTTCCCCATGTCCCACCTTTGCTTTGCTGCTTGGAGTTACTTCAGAGCCTGCTTGTGGATTCACCTGATATTTTTTGATCTGCAGCAGATTTTCAGAGCTGTGCCAACAGCCTGACCTGCAAGGTTTGTGCAGAAAGCAGAGATTGTGTTTAATTATTGCTCTGCCAGAAGTTTATACAGGTTTTTCCGGTGCCCTATTCCTCTTCTTCCACCCTTTCAAAGTTCCAGGCACCCATTCCTGCCTCCGTTTGTGGAAAACATTAAGAAGCTCCGTTGCAGAGGGCGTTAGTCTGTCCTGTGCTTATTTATTTAGGGAGATTAAAGTCTTAAATTTTTCTTTTGTAATCCCTTTGAAGTATTTATCTTTTGAAGTCTGAATTTTCATTAACTGGAAGTGTACAACCCCCGAACTACACGCTGCCCTAGTTTCAAAGCTGTAATTTTTTTTTGTAGAAAACATTTAAGAACAATAAACAGCAGGTCAGACCCACAGGGGCTCCACCTCAGCCAGATCTTATTTGGGATGTGTTTGTTTGGGTCATCCCTTACCACTCTGGGGAATCAAAGTGGCTCTGCAGGCTCTCCCTGGGTTGGGATGTAGCTGTGGATTTTTGGGATCTCAGGGAGACAGGGAGGTTCCCTTTCTGAATGCTCTGCCAGACCAACACATGGCCCATAGATCTTTCAGTTTTTAAATTTGTTTTTCCCCCCACTCTTATCTTCTGTCAGTGAGGCAGCAACAATCAGCTTTTAGGAATAGGATGCTGTGCTTTCCTGCCTCAGTTCTCATCCAAAAGTTTCCATATATCCACATGCACATGGCAAAGGATGCTTTGCTGCAGTTTGTCTTTTTTGTTTGTTTGCTAGGGGAAAAAAAATAGATGCTGACTGGAGTTTTGATATATCTGCTGCTTTTGTTTGTGCAGTATTATCAGTGTAAAAATGAATGTTTACAGCCTGGAAAAAGTGTGTAGGAGAGCTCTGACCCAACTTGATTTCCAGAGTGGGGAATAACAATGTGTTGGGAAGAATAACCCTGCTGGGTCATCAAAGGAGTTGTTGCCTGGGCATCCTCCATCCCCAAAATGAATCACCTGAGGCTGTTTTATGCCTTTGGGGTGTCCCATTCCTGCCTTGAAATGAAATCTTGGATCTTGCAAGCTGAGATGCTTTGGGTTTGTGCCAACAAAATGTGGAAAATGGTGCTCAGTGTGTGTGTGTGTGCATCTCGATTTCCTCCCGTGGGAGTGGCCAGAGCAAACAGCCCTCAGTAATAGCTTGTTATTAAACAGATGGGGATATTGACCCTCTTCCATTTCCATTTTCCAAGTCGGGGAAAATGAAATTGCATTACTTTGGCTTGGATGAGTTCAGTGTATTAATAAAAAAAATGTGTATGAAAATCAATGGATAGTGCATGCAAATCCCAAGAATTTAGATAACTTATGTGATTTCAGCCCTGGCTGGGCAATAGAGATTTCTCTTCTATTTTTCTTTGTGCACAGAACTGTAGAGTTTGCTCTGGAATAGCTTAATTTTTTAGGAAGCATTTAAGGAAAATCGGGATTTTCCAGTATAATTAGGGAAACGGCTGACAAGCAGTCTTACAAGCATATCAATAGGGCTAATTGATTATCAGGGATGTTCTCACCTAATTGGCATAAGAAATTATTTGCTTAACAAGGTTTTAAGCATAATTAGATTGATACAAGTTTTAGTAGAGATGAAGATGTTGAATTTACAGAGATTCTTGATAAACAGTGATCCCAGGAGTCACCAACAAGAGGAAAAACACTTCTTTTAATATGGAAATCAGTAGAATTTGCCAAAGCTCTTTTTAAAATGAGTTAACATAAAAGATTAACCGCAAATAAAAATGAGTCTCTATTTTTTATGTTTATTTGTGTTGCAGGTGGGGTGAGCTTCCTTGGGCCTGAATTTTGGGAGATGGGAGCCTGTGTGCTCAGGGCTTGCTTTGGTTTTGAGTGTCCCAGTGCCTCTGCAGATATGGGGGGAGGATGTGCTTCCTCCTCTCTTTGTCCCCACAGTTTTGCCTCTCTGAAACCATGTCCTTGTGAAAAGCCAAGGTTTTCCATTTGATGGGTCTTCCCAGCCGTGCCTTGGCAGGTGGAGATGCTGTAGGAGACCACAGGTGTCCTCCACATCTGCATGGGTGGAGTTATTGGAGGAAAAAAAGTGTGTTTGTCTCTTTCCAAATGCTTGGCTTTGCTCTGACATCTCCTGAGATTTCAGGGTTCCCCTGGGTGGACCCTTACAGTGTTGGACCCCATTATCTTAGAGGGCTTCTCCAGCCTTAATGATTCTGTGATTCCATTATTCATAAGCCTCCATCAAAGCATCCTTGGCTGTGTTTTGGGTTTTCTTTTGGATGTGCTAATCCAAACCATCCTGAGCAAACCATGGTGGGTGTTCAGAGCAGGGCAGTCCATGGTGTGTGGCTGGAAGTGCAGTAAAGCTGCTTCTCCGTGGGCTTTTAAAAACCACTGAATATCCTGAGCTGGAAGAGACCCATAGGATCATTGAATCCAACTCCTGGCCCTGCACACACACCCCAACAATCCCAGCCTGTGCATCCCTGGCAGCGCTGTCCAAACTCTCCTGGAGCTCTGTGGGGCAGTGCCAGTTCCCTGGCGAGCCTGGGCAGTGCCCAGCACGTTCTGGGGGAAGAACCTCTTCCTAAATCCAACCTAACCCTGCCCTGACACAGCTCCAGCTGTTCCCTGGGTCCTGTCCCTGTCCCAGACAGCACAGATCAGTGCCTGTCCCTTTTCTTCCTCTTATGTGGAAGTTGTACCTGCAGTGAGGTCTCCACTCAGTCTCCTTGAAGGGGGATCAAAGGGGAGGACTTGGACTGCAGCAAGCTTTGGGAGAGGCTGTTAAACCTGCTCCTCTGGAGCTTCATCCCCACTATTTACTCAGAGCACTTCAGGACTTGTGCTGTTGCTCTTCCCTTCACTAAAATGAGGATACTGAGATGCTTTAGTGATTGGTCTTGATTGCTGCCTTCCCTCTCCAGTCCAGGTTTCTAAATGTTGCCCTGAGACTACAGGGATGGAGCAGTTAACTCAGAAAAATCAAAAAATTTTAGGCCATATCTCCCCAGAGAGCTTCACTTTTAAGTTTGTAACTCCAATTCTCCTTTTTTTTTTTTTTTTTTCCTCCAAAGCTGTTTGGAAAGGAATAATCTGTAACCGATACCTCCACTTCAGTATCATAGAAGTGCAGTGTGTGCTAATTAGGCATCCTGGAGCCTTTGGAAAATGCTCCCATTGTATTTGCAGATGGAATCTACCCTGCTCCCCCTTTTTAGACAAGTGAGCTGGTTATTCAGCTCTGAGAAGCTCATANTTTTATTTCTTTTCCCCCCTCCCTCTTGGTGCACGTTGCTGGATTTGAATAATTAATGCCTGTTGTCTTGCTTCCTGTTTTCATTTCTGTATGTAATGCTAACCAGCAGTGGGCTGAATCATTCATAGGCTGCTTTCTCCACCTCGACAGCTGGAGATGTCATGGGAACAGTGATGGTGAGGTGCTGCAGACTTTCTGCTGCTCCCTTAACTCCATTTCTGGAAGCAGGAGCAGTAAGTATTGAGTCCATGCTCGTGGCCAGGCGAGGCTCCCTGGGCAAATGGTGTCAGTGTGGTTTCTGTCCCTGCAGCTCCTGTTACTGCTCAGGTGTTCCTATGTACAGAGGGGAGGGTGGGTGCTGTTTTGTGTCCTTTCCCATCTGTTTTGAGCTTTTATGGATCTGGCTGCGATGCTCGTGGAGAAGAGGGAATGATTTTAGCCTTGTTGATTGTGCCTCATGCAATAACATTGTACTTAGGAATGGATTTTGTAAAACTCATCTTACATTTTTTTTTTCTTTGTCATTGGGCTTTTCCTGAGGTTTTGTGGAGAGCAACCTAGAATTCTGGGCTCCCACAGTGCCTGTCTTTGCAGTGAGAGGAACCAGGGTGGGAGCTTCACTTGGTGCCTTACAGAGCCTTTTCAGCTGTCTTTTCCCTTGGACACTGCCAGGGATC
>VZTT01009979.1:6646-21170 GCA_013400855.1 Buphagus erythrorhynchus | reverse complement strand
AAAAGGCGAGACACGATGAGAACAAGGGGGTAATGAAAGCCGACAGACAGTTCTCATGCCATTAAACTGCATCTCAAAAAAAAAAAACCTCTCTCAAAAAAAATCAAAAAAAGTTAATCATTATTTGGGGGAGGGGAGTGTTTTTATTGTGAACATGTGCAAATGGAGGCTTCAGCCGTATAAAACCCATGCCCACAATAAGTATATTTGTGTAGCAATTAATGTGAGATCACAGGCTCAGCTTTTGCCAAATAGTCGTGTCAGCATGGGGTACATTATGTGTGTCAGGAATCCAGTTTCCAAATGTGGAAGACATTGGGCCACTCATAATTAAATGTTTTGTCATCGCGGGGCAGAGCCGCGTGCGCTTCGGCTGAGCCGAGCGCGGCACCTCCAGCGCCATCGCCCAGGGTTTGCTCTCTTGGCAGCTCTTTAAGGAAACTTTATGCAGAAGGAATTTCAAGACACTTGTAATTAGATCTCCCCCCCTCCTTCTTTTCTTCCTCTCCCTCCCTGAAATGCAGAGGGCAATTTTGATTTTCTCTCTCAGCCAAGGAAACCGAGTTTCAATTTCTCTTTATCGTAGCAGGGATTATCTCCCTGACTGGTTGTGTTGAGACATCATTTCCATGGGTTTCTGTTAGTGTTTCTAGTAACACTTCTGTGAATCCAATACTTTCTGGGAAGTTATTACAGCAGCTGCTAAAGGCAAAGCAGAGGCGTCCAAATAGTGCAGGAACATGCATTTACCACACTTACAACTCCAAGAGATTCAGTTACAAGAACTGCTGTAATATTTCTTTTTTTTCCCTCCTCCTTTTATTTCCTTTTTTTTTTTTTTCCTATTCCTTGTGGTCTTATTAAGACCCAGCAAAGGCTGTGGTCCGTGGTGCTATGTCTCTGAATTAGTTTTAAGTAAAGCAGAGGCTGGAATGGAGTGTGGGAAGGTTCTTGGCATGGATGGGCTTGGCTGGAGTTTTCAGTAGAGACATTTAAGGGAAGGGAGAAGAGGATTGCATGTGTGTATATAGGGGGACAGTATTTTTTATATACTCTGCACAAAAAGCCATCTCCAGAGTTATCAGGCTTTCATCACCCCAGTCTGATCCAAGGATGTTCAAAAAGTGAAACACATCGTAAATCTGGCGTGCTGGCTGGAACTTGGAGAGGTTTGAAAGGCGCTGGAGGGTGGGAGCATCCCGGCTGGGCTGGGCTGGGCTGGGCTGGTCAGCGCAGCCCGCGGCAGGGGAAGCCCCTTTCCATGGCTCCAGGCACTTCCATCGGGTTTTTATCTTTGTGCTGAGGAGATATCCCAATTACTGCCCCCCGCCCCCTTCCAGGGAGATGGGAACAGATGTGCCCCACTGTAGAAATGCTGAGCAGCTGAGACAGAAGCTTGAAAGTTCAGAGTGATTTTTTTTTTTCTTTTAATTATTTTTTTTTAGTCCTTTAATGATTTTCTCAGTGGTGATGTGAGGCATCACTAGAGAATGAGGAGCGCGGCACAAGTCAGTTTTTATTCCACCTTCCCCAGTGCTTCTTCTTCAAGGGATTTTCCACTTGATAAGAATTGAGAGAGCAGTGTAAAAGATGATTCAGGGTGAATGGCAGAAGCTCTGGTGCTTCCCCACCCTCAGTGCCTTTCTCTACATGAGGTGAGTTAGATGTGGAGGGGCAGTGCTGGATTTCAGAGCCTTTCTCCCCATCTGCTGCTGGTTTGTGACTCAGTCGCCCTGGTTAAATCAGAATTGAGGTCACTGATGCTCCAAAACTGCAATAAAGCCTCTTGTTTGCAGATCCCTTGGTGGTGGGCTGGTATAGACAGCTGTCCTGTACCAAAACATATTCCAGGAATTTTCTGTTTTCAGACTTCACACTTTCCAAAAGTAATAAGAACATGCACCAGTGATGGGGACATATTTTACTCTAAATGAGCAAAGCACTCACATTTCCACGTTTGCCTTTTTTAACTTTAACCACAGCTCTTCAGGACGGACTGTAAATAAAACATCAGCCATATTAACTGTGGAAGATCATGTTACTTAAAGACACCTGCTAATTAATTACAGCCAGAATCTTAGCAAGGCTCTAAATGAGAGGGGTTCTCACCTCCCAAGCAGTATTTCATAGGAGGCAGGTAGCGTGCCGAGCTCATGGATACTTCACCCTGTTTGTTTGTCTTGTAGGTGTTGCAGCGGGATGTAAATTCTTGTTTTTATTAAGAAAAAATCCCCTTTTCTGAAAGTGATTCATCAAACACCTCGTCCTCATTGCATGTAACATCTTGTTGGGCCTGGAATTGCTCTGTGCTGAGCGCTTGCACCGCAGGGAAGGCGCTGGGTTCGACGGGAGCCGGGGCGCTCGCGAGAGGAGCCTTTGCTCAGTCTGTGCTTGCCTCCCATGGCTGCGTGGTGGAGAAGCCTCTGGAGGGGTAGAGGCCAGCAGGGGTTGGTTTCAACTTGCTCCAAAGAGGTGAAACCCTTGTTTCCTCTAAATCTCACCAGTGATGTTTGGTTTTCCATTTCCCCTGCGAATGTTGCCCCTGCTTGGGAAGTCCACTGAAAGGGAGGAACCCCAGGTGGACTAAGAGGTCCTCTTTCCAGGAGGGAGGAAAATTATTTGGAATTAGTGGTGAGGCCACCTAATCCTATAAGAGCTTCTCCTGGAAGGCAAAATCTCAATGGATAAATCTGCAGAAATCTCAGATATTAATGGTGAGGCTGAAGGGAGAAGGGGAGAGGGTGGCAGCAGCGATTAGGGCTGGATTGCCTGACCTGATGGGGTGCACTTCCCATCCCTGCTGGGGGAATTCCAAGCTTTTCTGTGCACTTTCTGTGCCTTCTACCACACATTTGAAATTGCTTGTCTACGTGGAAGGGCTGAGGGCGGTGAGAGTGCTGCAGATGCACAGCATCCAAAAATGCAAAGCTATGGCATGGGGGAAATCTGTCTGAAACTCATCCAGGATTAGGATGGCACTGAGCATTTGTGCAGGAGGTGTTGGTGTTTCTGCTCCTCCAGGGACAGGGACCCCACAAATTCCCAAACCCCATTGACACTGAAAGAGCTTTTGGGGCTGAAGTTGTTTCCAGTGCAGCACCTGGGGCTGCACTTGGGTGTTGTGGTGGGGTAATCACAGGCAGCAAAGGTGATGGCATCTGCCTGCTCTGCATTCTCCATGCATTATCCAGGGTGGGAAAACCCCTTCATGCCAAGAAGGTGGATTTAAGGCTGCACTTGGTTTCATGGATTGATGGAGTGCCTCTCTTTGTAGTAGGGTGAGGTTATCTGGGTCCCTTCTCCAGTGACAGATGAGGGGTCTGAGCCATACTGAGGGCTGAGTGCTGGCTTTGCCATCAGGGAGGTTGGGAGGTAACCTGGTGATTTCATCTGCCCTTCCCAGTAGCAGTGCTGTCTTGTCCTTTATGTTGGCAGGGCAGGGGCTGCTTTCTGCATCCCAAAATCCCTTTGCACCAGTAGTGCTACTACAAAAACTGCCTGGAGCAGCCCAGCAAAAAACCTCATCTTTTCCTTCGCTCCCTACCAAGACAGAGCTCGCAGTCTTGAGCTAGGAGCCAGGCTGCATCTTCACTCCCAAATCCTGGCCCTGTGGATTGAGCTCAGTAACACCTGGACAGACCTTTCTGCCAGCAACCCCAACAGCATTTCCTGCAAAAGAGGGTTTTCTCCCCCTGGCCTTTCCCTCAGTCGTGGCCACTCTCCCTGCAGAAACCCTGGCTCTCCTATTCCAGGCTGAACTTTTGAACCTTTCTCCTCCAGCCTCAGCCAGGTCGTTATTTTTGACACCCTTTCCCCGAGTTATTGCACAGCTGAAGAACAGAGGGCTGGCCTGGCCATGGCTCCTGGCTTTTCCCAGTGCCCTGGCTAGCCCCTGGCACCCATTCAGATGAGCTCAGGGCAGCCCAGGACTTCACAGCACAGTGGACAAGTGCCACCAGGGAGGAGAGCTGCCTGCTGTCTGGTCTTCCCACTTGTATGACTTAGAGAGTGTATTTTTCTTGATCTGGATCCTGCATTAATTGTTTCCCGGAATATTTTGCTACATGAATGTCACGCTTCTGTCTGCTTGGCTTGCCCTTAGTTGAGCAGAGGTATTTATGAGTGGTTTTTTGCACATATTTTTCACCTTTTTGAAATGCTTGGCACTGTTCTGGATGCTGGAACAGATCCTTCCTGTTGAAAATACAGAACTCAGTCTGGTTGGGGACTGAAGGGAAAGGCAGTGGTTTAGCTGCTCAGCTCTGGTTTAGCTGATGCTGAGTGATGGTGATCCCTGCACTCCTGCAGAGCTGGAGGTGGCCAGTGCAGGGGTCAGGTCTTTTTGCCCATGCTGCTGTAATTCAGAAGTCAGAAAAAGCCTCCTCCTCCCTGAAAAGAGCATCAAGGAAATCTGTCCTCCCCAGAAGTGGGAGCCCTTTGGCTGCAGCTCTTCCCTGCACACAAGCCTTACTGCAGTATTTTATTTGTTGTATGACAGTCTCTGAACCAGGTTCAGGCCCATGATCAAGTTACCAGAGCTCAGCTGCTGTACATTAACCAGCCAGGGGGGTATTCCCATCCTAGGACAAAGAAAAGGTAAAACCTGTTCATTTAAACATCTTTCACAGAGGTTTAAACAAAACATCATTTGCTTTATGTACTCATGTGTACAATTAATGAGGCAGTAGCTTGATTTGAGCCCCTGGTTATCCAGCTCTGATGGTCGTTTTGGTTTGGACCCAAAGGGAAGCATCCCAAATGTATTTATTTATTCACCTACACGCTGTGGCACTGGCAGATAAATGGAGGAATTAAAGCTTTGCTCATGGGAGTGGAGCTGGGCAGTGCCTTAGATCCTTACAACCATTCCTTGGAGGCCAGGGATTCATGTCCCCTTGAAGGGAGGGGGTTTCAGACCCCACCAAGCTCTTCTTTCAGCTCCAGCAGCAATCAGGAGGTTGATGGTGAGCATCAGGCTGTAACCTTATTGGGAAAATGAAAAGATCTCTGAGGATCCCATGCTTCCCCAAAAGATGTCCCCTCATTTTTGCCTTGGAGTGAAAGGATGCTGTGCTGGAGGTAGGAACACAATGTGGAGCTGGTGTAGGTGTGCATCTTAAGGCTTAAAAATGAGTTGAGAAATAGGAAGAGTGGTTTCCAAGAGGTGTGAGGTGTTTGTAATTGAGCAGCCCTCCTCCCAGGGAAGGTTTCCCAGCTGCCTGTCAGTCCCAGCCCCAAGGTGCTGAATCCTGGTGCTCCCAGCCTGGCTCTGCCTGCTCTGGGACAACTCTCTTCGAGCCCTGTTGAAACTCTTGAGCTAAACAGGAGCTTAACTGTGTCCTCCTGCTGGCCAAGAGCTTTAGAGCTGGCATAGCAGAGCATGGTTTGAAGATGATTAAGCATCTGCCTACCCTGTCTATTATTGGAACTGCATCGGAGCTCAGGCTGGGGAACCATTTTCTGAGCAGCCTTCCTGGCTCCCTGAAATCGATGGTGAAAGCAAGCAAAACATGTTTACATTTCTCTGTGCTGACAGCTGAGCAGGTTTTCAGGTGCCAACTCATCATTTATCTTTCTTTTCTCTTTTCCTGTATCTCCCAAAGTCCTGAAGAAGCCCCAAGGCAATTGTTCTCACTCTTGTTCAGGGCCATTCCTTGGGCTTTGCAGAACTTCAGAGCTGGTTGCAGACAAACAAACAAAACCCCCTTTCTTGCAAAAATGTGTGTCATTTTTGATGGGGATACTTGCTTATTCCTGTTATTTTGGTGAGTGATGGCTTTGTTTCTTCTAGGTCTATCAATCTGCTTTTTTGTATGTTGTACAGAAGGACAAATGCCAATTTATAGTCAAGACAAAATTCTAGTTTGGTGTTGAAAATGCAGTACCCAAGCTAAAATCCTTAATTTTCTGCCTATTCAAATTCATGGGAATTGTCAGGCTTCAGCTCTGAGCCTTCAGACAAGAGACTGAATTGAGACCAGGAGCTATTTACTACTTCAGGGAAAGCAAAGTTAAATCTAAGTGTAGGGATAAAATTTTGCAGGCTTAAGGTTTACAGTTGTCAGACTTCCTTGCTCAGGAGCATTTCTGCAGTGGGTTCATGAGCATTTTGTCCTTTTATGCTTTTCTTATTTGTATTTGTATCATTATATTTTTGAAGCCCTGCTGCTGTGGCTGATTCCCTCCATCCACATGAAACCACGGCTTCATCTGATAGAATGAGCAAACCTGGTAGAAACAGCAAAGTTCAGCTTAGCTCCATTGTTTTTACTGGAACACCAGTAAGGGAAGAAGTGCAGCACAGCGTCTCACAGACCAGCCCTCAGCTCTCACTAGTGTCATAAATCAGAAATAAGAAGCTCACCTAAAGACAAGGGGGAAAAAGGGTTTTTGTAAATGTAAACGGCTGCAAGTCCCATATGGATGTCGTGGTAGAGGTCCCCTGCCCCAGAAGGAGGTGGCCCCATCACCCCCAAGCTGGCTTTTCCCCATGGGAATGGGAATTCATTATTTAGCTTTTTCTGAGCCATAACAACAGAATGTTTTGCAGAGCAGCTGAGCAGGACTGCAATGCTCAGCCAACAGAAGTGCCATGGCCTCCAGAGTAAATCAGAATTTCCTCTTTCATTTGAATGGGGGAAAGTTGATTTTTACAAGGAAATTTGGGGGTGATCACAAAGCTGCCCTCTTCTCCCTGTTCCCCTGATATTCCTCAGCAAGCAATACTAGACATACAGATGTTGGGTTTGCCTTTCATGTTTTCTTGGTAAATATCTGAATAAATATTTATCAGTAAACAGAGCAGATTTATTTCTAAACTGGAGTTGGCTGGGTTTCTGCATAGTTTTTGGTGAGGGGTTTTTAGGTGTGGGGGAGGGATGCTCAGTCTCAGAGACTGAGCTCTGCAGAGAGAAGAAATGAAGCAGAATCGGGTTTTTAATCAGAAAATGCTGTTTAATGGCTCCTCCCTCATAAAATGTGCTGATGGAAAAATTTTATGTAATAAAAACAAACAACACCTCCTTCCCCCTCAAAAAAAAAAGGGAACAGGGAGTTTCCTTGCAAAATGTATTATTTGGATGTTTTCAGACTGAACGAACTCTTTTTTATTTCATTTTTTAACTCATTTCAGGGAAGAATCCATAGAGAAATAATTGAACAGAGGCTCCAAACCCAGATAAAAGAACTTGCCCTGACTGAAACAAAACATTTTGTTAAGCTTGAAAGTATTTGTATGCTTGGAAAGCAGTTCACTGTGTGTGTAGGGGGGGTTGTTTTGGTGATCCATGAAATATTTTTAAGATTTATGGGACCTGGTGGTGACTTTGAAGACAGAAAGTGCCTTTTTCAGCACAGCTGCAGCAGCTCATGCCCGTGTGCTGTGTGGGCACTGAGGAGATCTGAAAGCAGTAAATGTATTCTGTGAAATGTATTATTTGCAAAGATAATAGATGTATTTTATATAAATATGTATGTATAAAATAAAATCTATATGCAGGTTTTGGTGGGAAGGGAGCGTGTGTGGGTGCATCCCACAGCCAGGTGAAGAGGGATTTAAGCACAGAGCAGAGGGGAAGTTGATGGGATTAACTCTTCCCATCACCTACATTAATGTGTTTGGAGGGGGATGTCCTGACTCCCTAATCCCATTTTAACCTCCCCAGCTGGAATAAGATCCTGACCAGTACAAAACCAGTTTGCTCCTGGTAGGCAGCAGGACTCTGCTGGGCTTGGAGGCTCCCCTCTCTTCTAAAAGATCTCTGTTCTCCTGGGAATGCAGGGCAAGCAAGGAAAACTTCAGGCCCCTCACTCCTTGCATCTTTACCTTTTGGGAGAAACTCTTCTTCAGATGAGATGCCAACCAAAAGATGAATGTCACCTCCTGTCCCAGGTTTTAGGGCTGGGAGAGTCTTTGCTGGACTCTCCAGAAAGTGATGCACCCTCAGCTCGTGTTTTGAGGGAAGGGAGGGCACCAGGGACGTGCAGGGCAGGGTATTTCTAGCCTGATGTGTCCGAGGAACGTGGCAGGATTCAGCTGGAATGATTAAACCAGAGTGAGTGATGGATCTGCAAAGTGGAGAGAGCATCCTGTGCCCTCCTGCTCTCCAAACCTCAAGGCCCACGCTGAGCCTTTTGCAGGCAGAGCTGGAAAAGGGATGGCAGGATGTAGTGAGGGAGGAGTTTGGAGGAAATACTGCTTTTACAGGAGTGTCTCTATCACAGCACCTGTGTGTGGTGCTGGTTTAAAAGACACATTTCTCTCTGCATAGATTTCTCCCTTCAAACCAGAGAGGCTGAATGAGTAAATCCTGAGACTCAGGGGCTGGCTCACATCTGTATATTTGAGGCAAAAGGGTTTCCACCCTCCTTAGAGCTGAAAGTGTTGCAAAAATCCAGTATTTCCACATCTTTTAGCACTTCAGAGCATGGCAAAGAAAAAACTGTTTGGGGGAGAGGCACAGCTCTGGGGTGAGCCTTGGATTAGACAATGAAATAAGCTCAGGAATCGAAGGAATTGCATCCAAATGGTTTTGTGATGACAGGGACATGGTTGTGTCCCTTCCCTCTCTCTGTGCCATGGTCCTTAGAGAGCAGCAGGTCCCAGGGTGCTGGGAAGGGCAAGGAACTGGTGGAAAAGGAGTGACCTGGGATTCACATTCCTTCTCTGGTGCTCACAAGGAATTCCCCTGACCCTGGCAGACGGGGCTTTCATCAGGGCCCATCCTACACAAACAGGAGAATTCAAAGCTACTGGATTAGGAGCTGGTGTGGCTTCCATTAACCCAGGGGTTTTGCTGGGCTGACTCCTGGAAGAGCTGTGCATCAAATGCAATGAATCAGGAGGGAAGCCCATAGATCAGAGCAGCCTGTTGACCTCTGCAGAGATGGCATTCCTGACAGGCAGCGTCTTGGGAAGGGGGGCGGCCAAAAAACCAGCCTGGCCTCCTATTTATTCATTTATTTAATGTCTTGATAGGCTTTCAGGCCCAAACTCGTTAATTTTGCCGATGTATACACAGATTTTTGTCAGCAGGGATGGCTGGGGGCTGAGCCTCTGCAGGTATTAAAGTAAAAAAGCAGCCAGGGAAGAAACACTGCCTTGTAAGCAGCGAAAGTTTTACTGCAAGACAGCCAAAAAATGCTGAGTCCTTCCAGGGAATTTGCCTGCTCTGTTTTCTCTTTGCATGCTGCAGATATATGGAAATACTGATGCATTCCTTAAGCATCCATCTGAGTCTGGAGGTGCATCAGGGAGCCCAAAAGCAATGCACACCTATGTGCAAGTGTGTAAATAGATATTGTTACCCTGAGATCATGGGGCTGCAGCTTTCCTCACTGGGACCAGATTAGTTTAATGCACTAAATGAAAATGAGTTAATTCCCCAGCCAAGCAGCATTTAAACTACTGGAGGCAATTCTTTTTATAATTTTAAATGTTAAAAAAAAAAAAAAAAAAAAGAAAAAGAAAGAAAATCCCTGAAATAACTGCAGCATTGGTTAGGTGAGCCCCTTGCCAGCTAGGATGTGCCTGCACATATGGACACACAATAACTTTGTCCAATGCTGTCATAAAACTAAAGGCACTTATATGAGGGTAAGAGGTCAGGGGAGACCTTGATTTAATAACAGGGGAAACATTATTTTTCTGTTATTAATTACACATTATCCGTAGTACATTTGCTGCACTTACTTTAGATAAGGTTACATCTGTATTTTTGTTCAGGAAACTTCTTGGGTCATGTAGGGGAAGGTGGCTGGAAGGCAAGGAGAAGAAATCTGCCTTAGAGAGCTGGGGAAATGCTGCATTTCTCTGTGACCTCCCCCTTCTCAGCCTGCTCTTCTGGGGACTGATCCTTGCACATTCCTGGAATAGCTCACTTGGTGAATGTTAAATGAATTGAGGTGCAGAAGAAAGTTTGGGCAGCAGCAGCTTGGAGTTCCCAGAAAGTCCAGAGGGATGGATACATCCTTACACCTGTGCTCTCTCTCCCTAGCTTGTAGCTACTGGATCAGACAAATTCCCAGTGAAAAGTTATGTTCAGTGAGAGGGAGACTTAAAAGTTCAAATCCAGGTCTGGTTTAGTGCATTCCTTCTCTTGTTTCCTCGCTTTCAGCTGCTTTGGAGGAGTCTACTGGGAGGATTTATCCCATTCCTGCGGGGGGGCACTCCCAGCCTGCAGAGATGAGGGACAGTGGGGATCATTCCGGGGGAATGGGGGGCTCAGCTCCAGGAATTGTCCCAAAGTGAGAAGCACAGGTGCCTCTGTGCTCCCTTCCCAGCACAGACCAGGAGATGACAGTGCTGCTCTCAGGGATGGATCCATCTCCCCTTTCCCAGCTGAGACTTTGCCTAAGGAAGGGGTCAGGCATGGGAAAGGAGGAAAAAGAAGTGAGGGAAAGCAAACAACCCTCAAGGAATCCACTCCACGCAGATGGATGGTTTGTATTACAGGAAGATGAAGAACCTCTTCACGTGGTGTCAGCACCTGGGAAATTTCTCATCTATAAGTAAATTTTGGGGGGAAAAAAAAAGAAATAGAAGGGTTTAGTTTTTTAGCACAGCAAGGCTCAAGATTAGGATTTGCCCACCTGAGACCTCCATCCCTGGGAGCACAAAGAGCTAAGGGAGATGCTTGTGTGTTAAATGGGAGAGCAGATCATTCTCCAGGCACTTAATTCCATAGGAAAGGGTGGCTGCTGCTCTGTGATCATCACAGACTCATCAAGTTTGGCAGGTGAGGCAGTGCCAGTGCTGGGCTGGGGATATATTCCTGTGTGGAGCCTCTCCTGCAAGTGAGGAACAGTTCAGTGTCCCTGGAATGTCTGTAAGGCTGTGCCCCAGCCCTGCCTCTGTCAGTGCACATGGAAAATGGGAATCAGCAGCCATTCTATCCAAGCTGATCTCAAATTAAGCTGTTTCTTTTCTCAACCCCCTGAGGACACAAGGGGATGCAGCTCTGGATCTGTCTAGCAAGAAGGCAAACACAAAAGTCTGCTAGTGTGGGTGATCTATAGAAACGGCTGGGGGCTGGATGTTTTTAGCAGTAGTTCCTTTTTTCATGGTCTTTTCCATACTCCAGCAGTGCTCACATCAGTAGGAGCCACAGGCTGAGGCCAGGGAGGGATGGCTGCTGGGTTTCCCCCTTGGGATGTCTGACAGGTCTGGTACAAATTCAGTGATGGAGACCCAGCTCTGTCTGCTCTGGCTGAGTTTGTTGCCTGCCCAAAACTCAGCACTTGTCCATCTTTGTGTACCCATCTATTTATTCCACTGTTTGCAGATGGCTTCCAGTATCTGTGGAGTGCTTGCCCCCTGTGGCTCATCCTGGAAAGAAACAAATGGAATTGTCATTTTTTTTGGATGCAAAAGGCAGAGACAGCAAAACTCTGGTTCTGCTTTAGTGGCTGAAAAGTAAAACACCTGAGGACCTGATGAGTGCTGGGACACCAGTTTGTGTTACTTGACCAAATCAACTGGGAATCCTGGCTGAAGTCAGCACAGTGACTTGTTTAATTAATTAACTTGATTAATTTATGTGAACACAGTGACAGCTCCCTATTCCAGAATCCTAGTCCCAGAGCTGAGCATCCTTTGGATATCCCTTTGGAGTGTTTGCTGCTGTCTCCCACCATCAGTTTCCGGTAGTGAACTTAATGTTATTTCTTTGGGGGTTATTTTATTCACCAGTTTCCTGTTTCTAGCAGTAAAATCAGAGCTGAAAATCATCTGTACAGCTCAGGGTGATGATGTCCTTGGGTCAGAGGTGTGTCTGTCACATGCTCTGAAGGGTGATGTGATCCCCAGTGCTCTGCCTTGTCAGGATCTCCTGTTGCATGTGTTTTGTTCTAGGATATGTTCATTTATATGGAAAATTATACATCCATTTTCATGGCTGGCAAGCTGGTAGCAAGGCAGTTTGTGCAGATAAACCTTTCAAGTCAACTTGTTTCCAGACTTTCCTAAAAGTCTGGCTGTGGAAATTCTCTCCTTGAAAACACTTGTGCCTTAAATTAGGAGATTGATTTAAGCACGTTCTTAAATCAACTTAATGTCCCTGCTAGAAGGAGCATTCATGCCACAGTCATCACAGTCCCTGCAGCCAGAGCCTCTGAGCTTTTCTCCATAAGTAAATAGAAGAAAAAAAAAAGAAAAAGAAAGCAACCTCTGCGCTGAATCGGAGCTCTCTCCCTCCCACGCAAAGTGGAACGATTAAAAAAAAAGGATGCTTTTGTTTTAAGTGTAGAACCAGTCATAATAGGCACAACAGGGAAGTGCTTAATAGGGTTTCAGCTTGCAAAACAGTAATTAGAGATGATATTCCTCTGATTGCTCAAGGCTGAGTTTGTGATAGGTCATCCCTCAATCGGGGCTGAATATATGTGATGTGGAGGCCCATACTTGCAACATTACAAGGCAGGCATGCTTTTCTTTAATCATTATTATTTCAGTTACAACCCGGATGAGTGATCCCAGCTGGTAGATAAGAATCAAACACACACAAATAGGGCTCATCTTTCTTACCATATGGAAACCTGAATTGCAGAAGTTGTCTCCATCTCAAGCCCTGCTCAGCCCCCGTCCACCCAGGCACTGTTTCTGTCCTGTTCTCGCTGTAGTTAATTGATGAGCAACTCTCTAACCCAAGCACAACCTCTCCCTGGGTGTAGGATAACTTCATTTATAAGGGCTTTGAGTCCTGCCTGGCTCTCCTTTCTTCTGAGCTCGAGGTACCACCTTCTCCTGGCCAGCTCAGAACATACTTCCCATCTGCTTCTTCTTCCTCTCTTCAGCTTCATGTCCCAGCCACCAGGTATCCAAATGGTTTTTCTTAAAGTTCAAGTGGAAAAATGGGTCCTGCTTTTATGAGATATTTCCTTTACAAGTTTTAGGGGGGACTTGCCTTCTTTTAAGGGGTACCTGCACAGCCAGAGCAGAGACAGGACAAGCCCAAGAAATGCACTCATCTTCCATATGTGAACATACTTTTCCCTCTGTATTAAAAAGTAGAGGGGGTAGAAAATTCCCTGATGAAGGGGAAGGGGCAACAATGTCTAATCACTGCAGAGCCATCTTGAGCTAATTGAGTTTGTCTAAAATTCATCCAGCCTTTAAGGTTTAATAGAAGATGATGGTCTTAATGCATCACATGCCTTGGAGTAAATGGATACTCTGCTTTAAAGGCCCTGTTGATGTTATGTGAAGGGGAACAACAGTTGTTATGATTCTGAAACTCAGATTGAACCCAATTAATCAATGCTGAGATGATTTGAATCATGTGGCATGCATGGTCACCTCTCTGATATTCTATCCTTATCCCTCCCTAGACTGAGACATGATTGATGTCAACTGTACACCGAATTTTCAGGGGGAAGGCTGAGCCAAGTCATTTGGACAGAGAAACAAATTAGATCAAAAGTGTGATCCAGGGGAAGGGAGATCAGTTTCAGAGCAGAAGCTTGAATTTCTTTTGGTGCTCTGTCCGAGTGCACAAGCCCTGGGGATTGCACTTGTGTGTGTGTGTGTTTTGTGGGGGTTTTTTGTGTGTGGGGTGTGTGCACGAGCAGCAGCTCAGGACACTCAGCAGGAGATGGCCACACATGCCTCAGTCAAAGCCCAGCGTGCAGAACTCATCCAAAGGCACGTTTGCATCTTCAGGCAGCCCTTAAAGTAAAAATAATCTGCAGCCATCCTCAGATCTTAGGTTACAGCCAGCCGTGGCTACCCTGTGACTCTCCCTGGAGAGAAGGGAGCGGGAGGAGGCAGGAGGGGCAGAGCTGGGGCACCCCGGGCCCTGCACGGTGCTTCACACCCCCTGCCCACCTTTGGCTCGCAGCCTTTGCTCCCTCCCAGCCTGCCAAGCCTTGGCCGGGGGTTCACAGGGAGAGGGGATTTTGGATCTCTCCTTTTATTTCCTTGGGCTTCTCCTCCCGGGTTACAGAAAGCAGTGGGAGGACTGGGTGGCGTGATATGGGTGTTTCTAAGGACCGGGGGTTGGGTTTTGTTTCTTTTTTTGTTGTTCTTTCTTTTCCTTTTTCTCTCCTATCTTTTTTTTCCTTTTCCTTCTTTTTTCCCCTTTTGTTTTTTTAATTCCTTCCTTCGTTTTTGTTTTCTTTTTTTTTTCCTCCTTTTTTTTATCTTTTATTTTTTCTTGTTTCCATTTTTGTTTCTTTCTCGTTTTGTTTGTTTGTTTGTTTGTTTGTTTGTTTGTTTTGGACTTTCCCTTCCTTTTCCACAAAGGGGTTTTCACTGCTGCTCTCCACTCCCCCCACAAACCTTGTGCCACCGTTTTGCGGGTGGAAGGACTGTCCTTACCACACGTTTTGTCCCAAAGGAGGTGTCCGGGCCGCCGGAGGTTCCCGGCAGCCGCGGCCGCTTTATTCCTGCAGACTGCACTGTCCGCAGCCCCGCTCCCCTGGCAGCTCCACCAGAGGCCGGGGTTTGCAGAGCAGTGGCCGGGCAGGGCCGCTGGGGTGCGGGCAGGGGCGCGGAGGTGCGGGCAGGGCCGCTGGGGTGCGGGCAGGG
>VZTT01009974.1:8640-21842 GCA_013400855.1 Buphagus erythrorhynchus | reverse complement strand
TTACTTTTCCTTTTGGATGCCTGCCTGCCTTTTGTTTCCTGCTGGCTTAGGGTGGCTGTGCTGCACTTGAGAAGCAGGGATCAGAAAGGTGATGGAGGTAAAGATGGAATGGTTTATTTAGAGCAGTAGTTCATTCTGTTGTTACAGCCTTGGACAGCTTATGGGGAGAACCCCCCTGTTCCTGGGAAGGGGGGTCAGGGATTAAATGGTACCTCAAGCTTTTTCCAACGTGTTGCATTTTCTGCTTCCTTAGTCATGGATCTGTGCAGAGTATTAACAGACCTGTAGTGACTTGGTTTGTTGTCTGGTGGAACTTAAGAGCAGGGGTGGGTACAGTGAATTCCTACCCAGAGTTTCTCAGAATAAACTACTTATTTAGGGGATTCCTTCACCGTGCTTTGCTTGTGCCCTATTCACAAACCCTCGTCCCTTTGTGGAGCTTACTCTCTGTGCTGAAATGCAAACAGTTGCTTGGGTTAGTTATTTTATAACCTTTTACCAGGTTGTGTTTAGCTCGTGCTGGGTTCCTTCTGCTTATGCTGACACATGTGGAAAGATAATGATCCCAGGCTCTTCTGCTCTCCAGATGTTTTAGGTTGTATTTTCACTCCTCATGTTGGCAAAATGCCTCTCAAGTGGCTGCATTCCTGAAAAGAAAATAATTGGGTTTAAGTAGTCAGTCAAAAGATTTTTTTGTTGGGTTTTTTTCAGTTTCTTCTTTGTTCAGAGCTGGTTTGAGTCTGGCCTGGCCGATGCAGGTGGCTGCAGGGATGGGAGGTGATGGCAACTCCCTGAGCCACAGAAGCTGCTCACTCCCACTGGGAGGCAATCATTTTATTCAGGATTTGGGTCTGGTGTCTCATGCAAATGTACATAGCTGTACCATCCCAGGATCCCTGGAAGTCCAGGCAAGCCCTTTTTCACAACACCCAGCACTCAGGATTACTGCAGAGGCCTGTGGGAAGGGGAGGATCCTGCTGCTCCTCCTGGGCCCAGAGAGTCAGAGCAGCTCTGGGACCATGGAACAGAATCCCAGGATGGTTTGTGTTAGCAGTGACCTCAAAGCCCATCTCATTCCAAATGGTTTAAAGACCATACAGTTCCACCCCCTGCCATGGGCAGGGACACCTTCCACTGTCCCAGGTTTCTCCAAGCCCCTTCCAGCCTGGCCTTGGACACTTCCAGGGATAGGGCAGCCACAGCTTCTCTGGGCAACCTGTGCCAGGGCCTCCCCTCCCTCCCAGGGGAGAATGTCTTCCTAAGTAAAGGATTTCTTCCTAGAATAAAGAGAGACAACCCTTGCACCCGACCAGTAGAAAATTCTGTTTGGTCCTTAGAGAGATGGTGAAACATTGGCCAAGTCTTTATATAAAGAAATGAGATCTGGATAATATTTGTAGTGAGAATTGTGCTGTCTGGCTTTCACAACTTTCCACTTGCATTGGAATTCAGAGCTCAGCTTGGCTGTTCTGACAGAAGTCTTTTCTCAGCTCATACACGAAAATAGTCACAAATATTGATTCATTTGACACTTCTCTGCAAATATTTAATTCTGCACCTCATGTTTCTGGCATGTTAGGGGCTCATGTGCCATCCAGGCTTGCTGCCATGGTTTAAAATTCAAATATCTAAACGTTTCTTCTAAGCCAGTCCATGTTTTTCTAAACAAAATTTTAGATAAGGAAGGATTGGGTCAGAAAATGGTTTAAAAAAAGTCAGGATACCTGCTACTTTAGCTTTCCAGTTTTTTGGTAAATGCTCTGTTGCAACGTGAAAATACACGAGTGGGTAAAGTATTTAATGTTAATCTTGTCCTTACCTTGGACTGGTCTGCTTGTTTCCTTTTCACTTCCCGTTCCAAAAGGTCTCTAAATATTTCCTCTCTCTTTTGCAGTGGTAGTCGCTCTTCCAAAACCTTCAAACCAAAGAAGAACATTCCCGAGGGCTCTCATCAGTACGAGCTGCTCAAACATGCCGAGGCCACGCTGGGCAGCGGCAACCTCCGGATGGCTGTGATGCTTCCAGATGGGGAGGACTTGAATGAATGGGTTGCAGTTAACAGTGAGTCTCTGGCCTTTTGTTCATCACCGAGGTGGTGAAAGTGGGCTGACACTTGTGGGAGGACAGCTGTGTGTCCCTTTCTGTCCTTGGAGAAAAGGAGATTTGGGGGACCTTGCTCTCTACAGCTCCCTGACAGGAGGGTGCAGCCAGGTGAGGGCCAGGCTTTGCTCCCAGCAGGGAACAGGGACAGGGTGACTCAGGGTTCAGAGTGGACATCAGGAAGAACTCCTTCATGGAAAACATTGCCAAGCATTGGAGGTGTTGGAGTCCCCATCCCTGGAGATGTGCAGGGAGCAGCTAGATGTGGCTGTCAGAAGGTGGGGTTCAGCCACAGGTTGGACTTGATGGTCTCAGAGGTCTTCTCCAACCTGAATGATTCTGTGATTCTAATGAGGTTTGTCATTTCCCTAAAGTTAGTTCCTTTAGTTCCTACCAAGTTCTGAGCCTGTGCTCTGGTAAGTCTGTGATGTCATTCTTGTAACTTCCTCTAAAGCTGTTTGTCCAAACTCTTTGCTTTCAGGCCAAACAATGATGCCTAAATTAGAATTTTCTGATTGCTTGACCTTGTTTCCTCCTCCTGCCTCTCGCTGCTGCATGAATTTTGCCCTCTGCTCCTAAAGAATGAGTTCTCCCTTCATACTCTGTAGCCTGTGCAGTTTTGGCTGCCCCAAGCTCTGTGCTCTGGCTGTTTCCTCATCTTTTGCTTCTCAGTCTTGACGTGCTCCAGTGGTGGTACAGGGTTGATTGTCCACTGCAGTAGAAATTATGCTTGAGTTAAATGCCCTCTAATTGTTTCTGTGGTTCTGCCTTTTTTTCTTCTTGCTCTTTGGCACGTTTGGGAAGTGAAAGAGTCACAGTGACTTCCACCTTCCTGTTCCCCACCAGTCATGCCGTGCTCTGGTGCTCCCCTTGCCACTGCTTCCAGGGCGGGCTGGAATTGCTGACACCATCCTTTGCAAAAGTTAATTCACACTGCATTGCAAAACTGACTAGAGAAAAAGCCAGCCCACTTATGTGAGTAAGCATTGCTAAAGATGCTTCATGTATTGCTGGCATCCTTCCTTTTTGGTGGTTCCTTCACTCTGTGTCTCTGCTGTCCTGTGGGGCAGCAGTTTTTCCCTTCTCGAATGAGTGACCCAGCTGCTGAATTAGCTGGAGTGAAATTGTGGCTGTGTCATTAAAGAGTGAGCTGATGACGTGCTCCCTTCTCTCAGCATCCCTGCACCACACTGAGCACCAGTAGTAGCTGTGAGCCCCTTCTGCTCACAGAGAGGTCTCATGGGGAGGCAAAATGTGTGACTTAAAATCATTGCTTTTACCCTTCTTGGCCCTCAGAGCACAGAACCAAACGTGCTCTGCCCTGCTGCTTCTTGCTCAGCTCTCAGCTTGGCTGGTGTGTTAGGGAATGACTTGATGTGCCTGTGGATTTTGAGCCTTGCAAGTGTGGGATTTGCCAGCATCAGTCATTTTGTTGGAGCCTGTGTGGGTTTTCTGAACATGCTTGCCTTGAAGCAAACAGTGGGCTGTGGTTTGTGCTGGGAGGAGGGAATGGAAACTTAATTAACAGTTCCCATGGGCACTTGAGAAGGGGGGGCTGCTGTCCTGCATGTGCTGAGCAGGAGCTGTGACTTGCTCCAGTGACATTTGTCTGATCTTGGCCTTTTATCCTCTGAAGGATACCTGCAGATGAAGTGGATTTTGTAATCTGATTGCAGTGACCACAGTTCCTCATGACAGAACCTGCTGTTAGTTATTGAAAAAGAACCTTCTTTTCAAAGAGCTTGGAGTAATTAACTGAAAGAGTAACTATAACAGCAGGGTTAGATGGGCTATTAGAAAGAAATCCTTCCCTGTGAGGGTGAGGAGGCCCTGGCACAGGGTGCCCAGAGAAGCTGTGGCTGTCCCTGGATCCCTGGAAGTGTCCAAGGCCAGGTTGGATGGGGCTTGGAGCCACCTGAGATAGAGGAAGGTGTCCCTGCCCATGGCAGCAATGGAACTGGATGGGCTTTAAGGTCCCTTCCCACCCGAAGCAGTCTGGGATTGTATGAAATGTTCTTGGGAAAGGTGGGCCTTTGGAATGCAGACCCTGAGGGAAGTCACTCTTACCTAAGCAGTACCTGCTCTCTCTAGTTGGAAAGTTTATGCTGAAAATCTTTCTTGGGTTCCACACTTGCCAGTAGAATTTGGGATTGTATAAAAATGCACCAAACTTTCAGGCAAGGAAATAACTAGGCTCTCTCCTTCCTATTTCTTCTTCCAACTGAAGACTTTATTGCAGTGAACAATTAAATAGTTCTTGCTGGAGGCTGTTCCAGAAAGTTGGTGGTTGCGTTCTGCATCTCTTTTATAATGGATCTTAAAAAAGCAACAACAATGAAGTTTTTTTTCCCAAAACCCATTCCAGAACCTGTGCTTTACAGTCTGGACTGTGGGAATCTTGTGCTGCATAGTGCTAATGGGTGTTTTCTGTGCTTTTCAGCTGTTGACTTCTTCAACCAGATCAACATGCTCTATGGAACCATCACGGACTTCTGCACGGAGGAGAGCTGCCCCGTGATGTCTGCTGGCCCAAAGTAAGAGCCTGTTTTTCACTGTTGGCTGGGTGCAGTTTTTGAGATAATTTCTCATTTAAAAACTTGAGACTGGCTGAGATGAGTGCCAGAGTTGGGTGGCAAGGATGTGAAAGAGAAGAAGGATTTGAACTTCTGGTAAGGGGGTGGGGAATAGAAAGTTGGGTTTTTTGGTCTGTGTTTGTATTTGTTTGGTGGTTGTTTATTTTTTTTTCCTTTAACCTGGGAAGTAATTTAATTATCAAAATTATTTTTCCCCCTCCTTTTTTTCCTGAAACATTAATGAGTGTTTCTTAAATGAAGATTTCAAGTTCTTGTATGCAGGCATTCTATTATGGCTTACCAAAATCTTCCTTGTAGGTATTGTAGAAGTATTAGATGTCTGGATTAGAATCCCTGTGCCTTTCTTGGATTCTTGCTTATGCTTTTGTTGACACATACAGTGTTTGTGCTTTTTCCTACTCCCTAATCCAGTTTGTTGTTTTGCTCTGACTCCAGACTGATCCTGGCACCTCAACTAAGTGTTGCTATTTGTCCTACATGAATGCCATTTAAATAGTGGTATTAGGGCAGTGCTGGATGGTGAGAAATCCTGTTTTTTCATAAATCCAGACACATGGTCCATTTGGTGTGTCTGGGATTTTTGCATATGTTCCTAGATACCATTTTAAAATGCTTTCAGACCCTCTAATTTGTTGCTGTTAGAAAAACGGGGTTTTTGTCCCGTTGTGAGCGGCACCTTCCTAATCCCTCAGCAAATTTGTTTACGGTGAAAATATTCTCCCAGTAGTTGTTCTGACAAAACCAAATTTGCTAAACAAATGGAGAGGACAGATGTATCAGATGCAGCTAAGCTTTGCATAGAAGCCTGTTTGTGATCTGTAACATACGAACCCTGTGGTTCACTTGGGAGCTGATACTGTCAGACTCCCCATGTTAGGTGTAGTTGGGGTTTTAAAGCAGTGTTTTCCAACATTATCCACCATCTGGATAATCATCTGGTGTCAGCTGCATTCCCCAAGCCAGGCAAAATAGCTGTTGCATTCTGAATTTGACCAGGATTTGATTCTGCCTAGTTCTGTACGTAGCCTGGAAGTTTTCTTAGCCACAGAATCAGAACCCCAGGCTGGTCTGAGTAGGAAGGGACCTTAAGGCTCATCTCGTTTCAGCCACGTGCAAGGACATCTTCCACCAGCACAGATTGCTTCAGACCTCTTCTTTTAGCTGAAAGGCACTTTGTATCAGTTGCCAATTTTTAACAGCATTCCTTGGAACCTACCTGTATCTGTTGAAGAGCTGTAATTTGGGATCTTTGTGAGAACTAACCTGGTTTGGTTTTCCGCTATGCACAATTTTGTAAGAATATTTCCACATGTAAAGAAATTCCCTCAACTGGAGGGGTCTGATGTGTGTGCTTGGAAGCTGCTGCAGATGTTGAATGTTGCCAGCTGCTGTGGCAGCGTGGTGGAAGTTTGGGAAGGCCTGCAGGAAGCAATGGAGCAGGATTGCAGTGGGGAGGCAGGGTGAGGAGCAGGCGATGGTGACACGATGGTGACACTGAGCACTCGATGGTGACACTGAGGGCTCGGGAGAGGCAGTGGGAGGGTGTGGGAGCACTGGGAGCAGGAGGAGCAGCCTTGCAGGCCCACCAGGAGTGATTCACTGGTGCTAAAGGCCGCCTTGTCTCTCCCCAGGTACGAGTACCACTGGGCAGATGGCACAAACATCAAGAAACCCATCAAGTGCTCCGCACCCAAGTACATCGATTACCTGATGACCTGGGTCCAGGACCAGCTGGATGACGAGACGCTGTTTCCTTCTAAAATAGGTGAGTGAATAACTGCAACTGAACTTGGGTTACACTTGCACAGGAGCACTCCAGTCCTCCAGCATTAAAAGGCCTCCTTAGTGGTTGATGTGTAGGGCAGGTTTAGAAGGTTACATTATCTATCTAAACACACTTATCTTTTCAGATATGTTGTAATACATGAACTCTGATCCATGTATTAGTACTCCTAATAAACACCTGTCACAATTCTGGATGCAGGAAGTTCCATTTTTAACAAAGAACTGGCTCTGTTCACCGAGTCTGGTGTTTTATTAATTTGGAGCAGTGAGTTGTTTCTTTAGAAATAAAGCAGAAAGTCTCAAACCCTTATAACCAGCTTTTTGTCACAGAAGAGATGTTTGGGTGTTATGAGGAACTTTGAGGCCTTACCTCCAAAGAAGCTGTATTGCAGCTTTGATCTTAAGTTGATGATTTTTTTTGCTTGACTTTTTTTCAAGTGAAGATGAAAAACAGATGTTTTAAAGAGTCTTCTTTCAGAAAAGCAGGAGAGAGCTAATGAACAACCAACAGTTTGGAAAAGATGATGGGGGAGATCTCTTAGTTGACTTAATTTTATAAGTAGTTTCTGAGGCTTTTGACACATTTTCATTAAGCTTCTTTAGAGAAGCTGTGCCTTCAGAGAGAGGTTCAGAGGCCACAAAGTAACCAGCTAAATATGACTTTCCCATGTGCTGCAGCAGCCAGAGGAGGAAATGTCATGTACATGTGTGCAGGGCAGGCTGAAGCTGGAGCATGAAAAGATGAATGGTGGGGCCTGAAAGTATTGGTGAGGTCCTGAGTGGCCTCAGAGCATCCAGAGCCCGGGCCTCTGGCCTTCAGGCAGGACTGGAGCACGTGGAAAAGCTGCAGAAGAGCTAAGCTGGCTGGGGAGACTGGTAGGTGAGGAGAAGCTAGGCAGGTTTCCTCTTTTCAGATGGTTGATAGATATCTTTTTTTAGCCTGGGGAAGTGACAACTAAAGCGTTCATGGCTCCCAGTATCTGGTTGCCATTTCCTAGTCCATTTTAATAAAACCTGTGCAGTGGCAAAGGTGTGCTGTTGAAACTGATTTCATCTGTCCTGGGTTGTAGTGGCTGTCCAGACAGGCATGGCCTGGGAGTTGAAGAATAAGCCATGTGCTTTCTTCTTCCCAGGTGTACCATTCCCAAAGAACTTCATGTCAGTGGCCAAGACAATTCTCAAGCGTCTCTTCAGAGTTTACGCTCACATCTACCACCAGCACTTCGACCCGGTGATCCAGCTGCAGGAAGAGGCACACCTCAACACTTCTTTCAAGCACTTTATATTTTTTGTTCAGGTAAGGACATTGCAGACGACGTCCTCGCTTCCAGGCTACATTATCCCCCTTCCCTTGTGGAGAAAAATGCTAAGTTCTCTTCCTTTAAGAAGGAGGAAAAGCTGCAGGCAGTGGAACCCTGCTGGTAAGCGAGTGGCAGACAGGGGAGGCTGTGGGGCTTGGAAAACTGATTGCCAAATGAATTCTGGCTAAATAAGGCTTCTCACCTGAGCTCTACCCACAAAACTCTGTATGTGTGTCTTTCTCCTCATCCCTCTTACAGGAATTCAATCTTATTGATAGAAGAGAACTTGCACCACTTCAAGAACTGATTGAAAAACTCACCTCCAAGGACAGATAAAAGGAAGAGGACTACTTCAAATCACTTGTTTCTTTAAGCGAGCGTGTGGTATTTGTTTTTTGTTCATTTGTTTTTTTTAAAAAACAAAACAACCCCCCCGTGCTGTTACCAGTGACAGCTGAGATCTACTTTCTGTGCTTTTATTAGGGGAAATCTTTTCTCTGTTAGTGACATGTGGTCAATAGCTTTTTTTTATTATTATTTTATTGTTGTTATTCATTGTGGAATTTCTAGGAGGTGCTGAGTGTTTATAAAGGAAACGTGCTTGGTTGGGGGATTGACTCTGCTGGTGGATGGGTTCTTGTGTTGTGTCAGTGGTAGCCCATTCTCATGAAGTCCCTGGAAGACTTGCTTACATTCTCTAAGTGCCTTGGCAGACTCACTTCTGAGGTGCAAAGCACATACAATACTGAACATTGCTGGAAACAGAAAAGATGTACTAACACCCAGACACTTACTGAAACTTGTTTTAAAAATATGTATCTATGCTTACACAAAAAAAAAAAAAAAGCCATAAGTTGCTGAAATCAATGATCTCCAGCTTTTAATACAAATACTTGTCTTATTTTTTTAGAGATGAATTTAGAATTTTTCAAAACTAGATTACTTCTTACAAAGAAAAGTGAAGTTCTTGCTAAAGCAAAACAGCAAAGGTGGTAAAATTACACAGACCTTGTGCTTAGCAAGTAGTTCCATGTCTGCTGCCATGGGACTTTGCATAGTTACTTTTATTTTTGTAGCAGGAAAGCATCAGTTGGATCAGCCAGCTTGTTAAGTTCCCCTAGCAGTTGCCAAATGAACAGGTAGTTTGCACAAATACCATTAGGGAAAATATTCCCTGTAAAAAGTTGCACTTGGATAGTAGTAATAATAATAATAATAAAGAAAACCTGGCTTGAAAAGTAACTGGTGGAAAGGTGTTTTTAAGTTAAGAATGCAAAGCCTGGCTCTGAGGAGGGGCTGTGGTGGCCAGAGTTTGCTGGTTGAGGAGATGTGTCTTGGAGGGGAGATAATTTCATGGGCTGCTTTGGAGTTTGGCAGTTGTGATGGTTAAAATCACTGCCCACCTTCAGGGAGCTCCAGCTGTTGGGAAAAGCAACAGGAACAGGTGAGGCCAAGGTGAGCACATGACAGAGAAGCTGAGCTTCTGTTTTGCATGCCTTGGCTCGGCCAAAAACGCTGAGTAAAGCTGGAACTGGCGTGCAGGAGCGTGCAGAAGAGGTGAGTGGCCATGGGCACAGCCAGCAGGGAACAGCTGAGCACAGAATTGACTCACTTGGGAGCTGCTGGGTTCTGCTGAGGGATCCTGATCTTCTGGCTTTTCCTGTGCCACCATCCACCCCACAGTGTGAAACTGATCTCCCAAATTCACACTGCACGCTTTAGACACAGAGTGAGCAAGGCAGGAGCTCCGAGGTGCTCAACAGGTGATGTCTCCCATTGAATGTCAGGGTGACTCCTTGGTTTGGTGTCATGTGCCAGCAAGAAGCAGAACAGATAAAAGTGTAGAAATGAGGATTTGCTCGGGCACAGCAGTGCAGTGGTTCCCGCTCCTGGCACACTTCTGCCCCAGGAGGGCTTAGTTGTTGTTGCAGTTTTGGTTTTTTTGAACAGCCAATTCTGGAAATCCAGAGACATCTGCTGCAGTTCAGCCAATCAGAATTGGAATGTGTTGAGTATAAAAATGAGTCCTAGGTGGATAGTGTGTTTTTTAAATTCAGTATCTGGCAGTAGAAAGTCTTTGACTGAATAGTTTCTAGGCACGTAATAAAAGCTTGGAGATCATGATTTGCCTGACAGCTGTATGAACACATTGTTTAATTACACAACACTTGAAAATAACATCATTGAGGACGTGTTTGCAGTGGTGGGGATTTAGGATCCCCGTGCTGTTTCCTTTTGCAGCTTTTCATTGTTGTTTTGCCTTGTGAGAGCTGTGGGACCAGAAATTGGCGTGTGTTTACACTCTCGGAGTAAGGGCACATGGAAACGGAATGGAATCTCAACGGAGTCTGGATCGAGTGAATGTGTTTATAAAATAGTGCATTTATGGGAGGAAGATGGGGGAACACCCCCTGCTCCTCCAAATAAACCCCAGAGAAACAAACCCTGCGCTGTGCAGGCCCCCACTCCAGACTTTGAGGGGTGAGGAGCGCTCGGAGACAAAACCTTCCAGCTTTGGTCATGGGGAGCACCAAGTGCCAGCGGGGTTGAAACAGGCTGTGCTTCCAGTGCTGCCTCAGGCCTTCCAGGCTGGTAGGCTCCCGAATTCCTGTGGTTTGTGGTGGTCTATTGCTGCCAGCACACTGCATCTTGTCAGGGATTTGGGTGGTGACTTGTGGAGGGCTCCTCCTTGGAGCTGGGAAGGGGTGAAGGGCCAAGTGCACGGAGCTCTGGCAGTGCTCAGGTGGATGGATATGGGATGTGCTGTCCAGGCCTTTCGAGTCCAAGTCAGGGGTACAGGTTACTCCTGCAAAGAGGAGCAAAAGCAGCACCTTCTGTTGGTGCAGGTGGCTGAGGGGACAGAACAGGTTCTGAGGGGCAGGCAGCCCATCTGCAAGTACCCAGTTTCTTTTCCTGCTTACTATGCAATCTAGAGCTTTGAACTTCTGCTTTTCCGGGGAGGTAGAGAGGAGCCCTGTCCTTACTCAGTCCTTGGGAGCTGAGCCCTCTCCCAGTGTCCCTGACCCTCAGTTAACAGGTAAGGACACCTATTTGCTGCTATGGACCCAACTTACCTTTCAGATTGTTCCTTTATATTTTTCACCCCTCTTCCTTTCTCCAGGGTCACCAGACACAATTTATTATAAACACATCCTTTTGGATAGTTATGTTTTTCCTTGCTGCCCTTTCCTCCTCTCCTGCCTGCCAGAGTGCTGTTACTGTACATAATCCCCCTTTTAGTTGGATTATTTAAGGAGCTGCAGCGCCAACAGAGATTCCTTGCTTCTTTCCCCTCTAAAATATTCCCTTTTGCACCGAATCTCCTTTCCTTCAGTGCTGATAGCAGTTGTCTCTTTTCCAATCCCTCACTCCTAAAACCACTGGCAGTTTTATGGATGCCCATGTTTTTTCCTGGATATCTTCTATTTTAACACAAGACTAACATTGGTGATTTTCAGTGTTAAACCTTCTTTCCCTGCTCTCCTTACGTTTTCCTCTTGCCAGGTTCAGTTTGCAGTCTAGGAAAATATCCAATTACCTTATTTTGTTGGAAGAAGCAATTCCCCAAATTGTTCATAGAATACTGTATTTTTAGGGGAGATTAATTTTTTATAGCCACTAAACTATACTCATTATTTTTGTACGTTTGCAACTTGGGGACAATTTTTCCGAGCTGTGTCGCGGAGGGAACACTTATTGTGATGGCTGTTTGACTACTTGGGAATGCTGTGCTTGTGTGGTGTGGAGGCACATGCCTTGATGTGCACTGGGTGAGAGAGAAGGATGCAATAAAAATGAATGAGGCTTCAGTAAAAGGCCATTTTTGAAGGCAAAAAACAAAAAAACAAGCTCCGAAAGCGACACTAACCTTTGCTCCTCCTTTAGAATCCTGAAATATGTGGGAGAAAACGCATTGTAATGTCTAAAATGCAAGGAGAGAACCCTTACTGTGAGCTAACTGTGCCAATACCGCTTCAGTTTGTAGTCACTGATGGAGATTTCAGTTTTAAATGAAAACAACTTTTGATTAAAAAAAGAATAAGTTGAATGTCTGAAAATCTGTGTTTATTTGAGAGTTGTAAATAATGTATACAGATGGTTGTATGTGATGGGGCAGAATATTTAAATCCTAGGGTTTTTTTTTTTCAATAAGAAACTGAAGGCTGTTTATAAGAGAAAATAAATAGCTATGTTTGACCATATCTGTCTTTATTTCCTTCTTGCACTTTTGCTCTTCAAGGGTCTCCTACTTGTAAATAGATTTTTTTTTTCCCCCCCCTGTATATTGTAAACATCTGACCAGGACACACCCAAGGATGTTGTTGGGTCCCAGATGCCACACGAGGTGCAGACTCCACTTTTGGCCCTGCCCAGCAGTCCAGGTGCCTTTTTTTGGCTTTTCTTTCTCCCAAGAGCCTCCTGTGACCCCAACAGCTGGAGTGCTCCAGATTTCCTGCCCTCCCATCCACACCCAGTGCTGAAGTGCCCTGCCCCGTGGTAAGTTCCTCACACACTGGCTCGAGGGCAATTTGGGACAAGGTGGTTAAAAAATCTGACTTCTACTTGAATTTTTTACAAATTGGGGGCCACAACTGTCTCACCGCTGGTGCCCATCTCCTTTGGCTCAGGATTTTTCCCTGTTTTAACTTGGTTCTCCTTGGGTTCAGTGTCTGTTTGGGAGGTTTTAGGGTTTCATAGAATCCCACAAAGGTTTGGTTTGGAAGGGAATTTAAAGGCCATCCCATTCCACCTCTGCCATGGACAGGGACACCCTCCACTGTCCCAGATGCTCCAAGCCCCAATGTCCAGCCTGGCCATGGACACTTCCAGGGATGGGGTGGCCACAGCTTCTCTGGGCACCCTGTGCCAGGGCTTCCCCACCCTCACAGGGAACAATTCCTTCCTGACGTAAAGAATTCCAGCCTGAAGCAAAGAATTCCTTCCCAAAGTTAAGAATATCTTGCTAATGATGTCCAGTAACAGGCGTGTAAATTCGAGTGCCGGCGGTCTCCTTTAAGGGCAGCTCGGGTGCCAGTGCCAGGCCGTTCCTGGAGGAGTTTTTAAGGCCGTCGGTGGCCGGGGGGTGGCTTTGTGTCCTTCCCCGCTTCCTTTTGTCCCGGAGGGGGGAACAGCGCTGAGAACGGGAGCAGCTCGTGCCGCGAGCTNGGCAACATCGGTGAGTCGGCGCCTCTCGCCTACGCGGGGAAAGGGACGGGGAAGGGCGAGTTGGCGGGGGCTGGAGGGACAGGCGGCTTCCCCGGCGCTCGGTGTTTTCGGCCGTGTATGGGGGCGGCACAGCTCTACGAACTCTTCACTTGCTGCCTACCTCCTTCCTTTCTTTTTCCTTTTTTTTCCTCTCTTCCCCTTCTTCCTTACTTTCCCCCCCCCCTTATCTGCCACCCCCCCCCTTTCCTCACTCTTT
>VZTT01009967.1:3056-18322 GCA_013400855.1 Buphagus erythrorhynchus | reverse complement strand
ACAGGCAGACACTGTGGCAATTTGTGATATGACCTTGGCTGGCTGCCAGGAGCTGACCCAGCTTCTCTTCTACTTCTCCTCAAGAGGACAGGGCAGGGGGAAAACATGGGTCAAGATAAAGACTGAGGATCACTTACCAGTGGCTGTCACAGGTAAAAGAGACTCAACTTGGGGAAAATGAATTTAAATTATTGCCCATTTTTTAAATAATATTGTTGGATGCTGAAAAGCAAAAATTAGAATATCTTTGGCTCTGCTCCTTCTCTTAGACTCAACTGCAGTCCTTCATTTCCAGATCCTCAACTTTCTAACCCTCCATCCAGAATGACACAGGGTGATGGGGTAGGGGAACTGTGGTCAGTTCAAAACAGTTCTTGTCTGCTGCTCCTTCCTCCTCATGTCTGTTGTTCCTTCCTCCTCATGGAGACCTTCTTCTTCCTTAAGGTTGTCTTGGACAGGATGTTGAGCAACTCAGTTACAGGAAGGAGTCCTTGGCAGAGAGGTTGGAACAAGATGACCTTTAATGTCCTGTCCAAACCAAAACATTCTCTGATTCTATGTTTTTCTCCTGCTCCAGCTTGGGCTAAACTGCAGTCTTGCAGGACAAATGGGTTCTATTATACTCTCTTCTGTGGGCTCCAGAGGAATTTCTCCTCTATCTTATGGGACTATATTTCTTCTCCTTCTTCTTCCTCTTCTTTGGTGTTCACAGGGCTGTTTCTCCTCCTTTCCCCCCTATTTCTCCTCTCTGCCACTTAGCATTTTGCCCCTTCTTAAATATGTTTTCTATGAGTCATCACAATCTTGGCTGTAAGGCTCAGCTGGCCCTGAGGTGGGTCCATTGGAACCATCTGGAATCAACAGGAACCAGCTCATAGCCTCTGCAGCCTCCCTCTGCCAGGACCGAGACACCTGCACCCAATACAGTATATAAATATAAATATACCTCAAGATATGCAGACTTCTTCTGATTTCCCCATTTCAGGGAGATGGGAAAATAAGAGGCTCCATAACAGGGCAGGAATTAAACTTATGACCAATCAAACCCATCTCCTTTGGCTGTACCTAAAGCTGCAGTGCTCATTCATTCAGTCAGTGCTGAAAGAATGACATCCAAAGCAATTAAGAATTAATGGTCCAGATAGCTGCCTTATCTTGCTTTTACACTGGGTATCTGTATTGTATTCATTGTATTGAATGAGTAGACCAGAAGAATATGATCTGCAAGTGTTAGTGGCAGATTGAGTTCCTTTCTTTTAAATGGAAGAAACCCCATATTAAAGGTTTTAGATTCAATCTCTACAGGTGATCTCTGCTTAGGTATATTACATGTGAGAGCAATAGAATGCAATGAAAGGTGATTTTTATTAAAAATGCTCTTGCATATTTATGCAATCTGAATACAGGACCTTTTAATACACAAATTCATCACAGATTCTACTGCAGAGAGAGAAGCCACTTCTACCAACCCAAAGGGGCTATTGAATCATAAATGTTACACTGATGACTGAAGTTTTTGAAACTTTTAATCACGTGTCTTAAATCAGTTTCTTTATATTTTTCAATTACCTTGTTATATTAGCTTTATTAGCCTCTGTGACCAAATACATAATGAGTTTCTGCTCTAAAGACAAACTGCAAAGAGTGTTGCAAAAATTTTTGCTTGTACAAGTTATTGAAAGATAGTTTCAAATGTTCTATTTAGCTTTTGGGGCCATGCTTGCTAATGTGTCTATATTTTGCAGCAAAAGAACAAGGGAAAATTAAGAGGCAGAAAGCTGAAGCAGGTTAGCAATGGCACAAGGCCTGCAGATTTTCCACTAACATCTAAATGAGAGTTGAATTAATCTAAAAATCTGGAAGAGGATGCTGAGCTATGATTCTAATTAACAGAAGACAGCAGAGAAGGGAAATTCTTTCCTGATCATAATAACATATTTAACACAAAATTCCCCATGATTGTCAACCTCTGTTTATTTGGTAGCATATGTGCCCCATGTGACTACTGAAGATTCCTGAAGTGCTTAGTTTTCTGTTGACTGCTGAGCAGTCTCATATGAGCATTTATCATTGGAAAGAATATATATAGCTGCCTTTTTGTAACAAAATGTACTCCATTGATGTTGAAAAAAAACAAAGGCTATTTTAATGATATGGATATACTAGCAGTTTCATATGGAATTTGCTTCACTCTAGGTCACTGTCAGACTGGGTTTCAGTTACATGGAAATGTGGAGTAGTTTGGGGAATCAACACAAATTTTAGTTCTCAAATGATTGGATGTCTCCACAGACAGTGTTAATCTTGCAGATCACCTAGGATGAATTTTAAGAAAAATTTGAAGCATTAGATTTTGTAATAAAGTGTAAAAAACTCTGGTAGATTGATTTCTTTTGCTTTGGTTTTGTTATTTATTTGTTGTTGTGTTTGGAGTGTCTTGTGGTTTTGTCATTTTTTTTTTTTTTTTTAAAGCAAGCTTATTATAGAGAGATAGCTATTAATACATAGGTATTTAAAGTCAAAATAGATTTCTCTTAAGAAACTACATTGAAGTACAAATACACAAAACAAAACTTTTTTTGGCTAAGGTTTTAAATCATAGCTAATTGAGTAATAAATGATATAGAGGTGTATCCATAAGTTTTCAGGATCTTCCATTCTCTAGATCTAGCCACCTACACAAAAAACCAACAGAAATCCCACACAAGAAAACAAAATGAATATTTGGATGAGATCGCTCTCCTTTTCAGTTCTGTGGTTCCTCAGACAACTTAGAATTTGTTATCCTGTACTTTAAAACCAAGTCAGATAATGTTGATTTTTCTCTGCCTTTTTGCTAAAAAAAGTGAACACTGCCATACAAAGTTAGAAACCCAGTTTTCCTCATCTACTTTTTTCAAGTACCAATGTCATCAGGAGAATGATAAAATTCTTATTTAAATTTGTGATGATTGCTGAAAGTTGATGATAAGAAAATACATGATAAAATATGGACAGGAGCATTCAACATACTATGCAAATTATGAATGATAATCTGGACAGATTGATTAGATTCTAGTATGTGGAATAGTTTGAGAAATGAAGCCTGTCATCTAAGCTTTTTGACAGGTGTCAAGTAAACTGTAGGGTTTCTTTTTTAAGGGATACCTTTTAATTGAAATGGAATTCTATAGGATTGCATTTTTTATTTTCTGTTCCCAGCATCCAATTATCACCTTGGTGAATTCTGGAAGAAGCTCTGTCTATTTCTTCCCTTTTTTTTGAGGCATCATCCCAGAGTTAGGATCACTTGGTATTATATTCTAAATATATGTGATTTTTAAAAAATTGATCTTGTGAGAATTAAGTAAAAAGAAGTATTTTAAATAAAGATGTTAAAGAAAATTTAATTCTAAGATATAAATGTATCCTTAGGAGGAAAAACTAACATAAAAGATTGATACAGTAACTTTTAAATACTTCATGAAGTTTCAACCGTCCAGCCACTATAACAGCCAAATGAATGGCATTGATAAAGTTCCAAAACTCTTGGAAAATGCATCCCCAAACACACAGTTAATCATTGCTATTATGTTAAATATAGTGAAACAATCATAATTTTCCTGGTAAATTGTAGTATATTATGGAGTGCACTGTAAACACGCATATTCATAAGAAATAATTATATATTTTAAGAGATAAAACCAAACATTTACTTGTAAACTGCAATTCCTTTCACATAGATATGAAACAAAGACATATTTAGCAAACACATGTATGACTTTTAGAACCGTTTCCACAGATTTTAGAGCTGTGATGTATTTAAGTTTCATATATTTGGCCAAATATGTAGGTGCTAAGAAATAATTATTTGTGGAAGTTTTGATCAATGGAAATGTAAAAATAAAAAAAGAAATCAAATCCCAAATTGACCTGTTGTCTGTGTGTTTTTTGTTGTGTGTGTTTCTTTGTTTGTTTTAGAGTATTTCACCTTAGTGAATAAAATATTTCCTATAATTGTAAATTTATCTATATTGTGTGGGGTGAACATATTAAGAAACAACAAGGTCTATGTATCTATCTGCTTATATTTGTTCCCATGCTTGTAATGTCTTACTGCCTGACAATTAGATCTGTTTAGAAACTGGCAATTCAGAAAAGTGAATCTGACCAGCCTCCTTTATTACCCAAGCCTAAAGCAAAGCAAGATTTAAACACAAGGCAATATTAAGCAAACTTGCATTTAAACAAGCCATGTAATTTTTTTTTTTGCTAGCTCCTTTCTTTTCATCCATTAGATTTTATTACAAAAAAAAAGTCTATATGTTAGTAAGCTTTTGGTTGCAGTACATTTGGATTAGTTCTAAATTTAGCAAAGCAGCATACAAGAAGAATGGAAGTTTTGGGCCTGCAGATTCAATATGTTAATAGCTGAAAATATCAGGTGTAGTCCATTTTGGAAAAATACTTCTGTATCAGCATAAGTATGATTTGAACTCTGATGTATAGGATTCATTGGAACAGAGAATATGAAAAAAAGAGAGAAAATAATAACTTGCACCTGCTGTTAGACAAGGAGTATTAAAAAAACCATACGGGGTCCTAATGAAGTCTCTGGAAAGGCATCCTCCTGTTCTGTCTCAACGCCTGTGTCCATATTCCCTTTCTCTTCCCCTTCTGTCCCATGGAGGTGTCTCTGGTCTCAAGTCACTGCTAATCATCCTTAGTGAGGACACTCTCCTGTTACAATCCTGTAGTGTTCAGGTGCTGAAGAAATACTAATTAGAGACACAAATTTTGTTACGCATTCCCTTCTAACGTCACAAGGTGCCAAAGAGCACACAGAGATGCTATGGAATCAAACAGGACAAACATATTTTTTGGTTGGATTAGTGTCTAACTGAAGAGTCAATTAAAAGTTAGGAAGGCTACAGTTGGCTTATAGAGTTGGCAAGGTACATTTGCAGTAGTGACTTTAGGAAGCCAATTTCAAATCTAATATCATATTTTCAAGTGTTTCGCTAGCAAACTGAGAGGTCTTACCTTACAGATATTTTCAAGTTGCCCAGGAAGTTTGAAGATCTTTGAAGATCTCCATCTTTGAAGATCTTCATCGTTGTAGATATTCAAAACACATTTGGACATAATCCTGGGCAGCTGTCTGTAGATGGCCCTGCTTGACAAGGAGATTGGACCAGCTGTCTGCAGAGGTCCCTTCCAGTGATTCTGTGATACCTTTTTATAGTTTATAAATTTAAATTATTCTCTGGTCATCTTATCATTCTATAAAAAATCTTCACTTGCAAGAATTTTTAAGTCATTAACATGAATATGTTTTAAAATCTAGTAATCTAAGTAAGGAATATGTGGAGTAAAAATACAGAATGAAACTACTGACATTCACTTCTTTAATTTGATAACCTTGGAAACCACTTGATCTTCACATTTGTGCTTTCCTTTATGTGGGACAACCCCCTGGGAAAGAATCCCTCTCTTAAAAAGGAAACAGCTTTTACCTTCTAACTCCTGTTATTAATCAATGCAAAAGTCTTAGTTACGGCTGAAACTTCTTATCATGGTATCATAATTTTGGTCTCGAAATGTAGTTTTCATTTTAAGATATTGATAACAGAAACTAGATAAGAAACTTTGCCTTCCAGCATTAGAAAATATCTTGCACTGCTAATCAATTATCTCTTTGCTTTTGAAATAACTCTACTCTGGGAATAATAGGATTCTGTATATGATTATACAATATGCCCTTCTCTGCACATGTGTATGTGTGCAAATGAGTTTGTATTCTCTCCTTTTTTGTGAATGTAAGGCTGTTTTAAGTACATCTCTGTTCTCTCACAATAAGACATCCCTTTCCTTTCTCATGGAGACTAAGATGAAATCTGATTTAAAAATAGGTTTCACAGGTGAACCAGACTTGAAGTTAGAATATTTTTTTCAATACTTGTTTTCATGCTACAGTTAAATTAATGTGTAGTTAAACAATAGGCAGTCTGTTCACATTTTTAGATGTCATTTTAGTATAGATATGATATTTGGAAAGTTTTTTTTTCACTACAGTGAGATGAAGAAAAAAAAACCCAAAACCCTAGACTTTGCTTTTTTTTAATACTAAGAATTGTAATTATGTAGTCAAATAGTTCCAACAATAGATTTTTTTTTTTTAATTTAAATGTTTACAAATTCTAATCAGATCAGAAGTAATGTGGTCAAGTCATAAAAGGTAATTTCGATACCAGCCATAAGATCAAGTTTCTTATAATTTTGGAAAATACACATTTCTGTACCAAAGTCATTAATCCCATGATTCACGCTGCTTTGGTCATCTCTTGTGTAGAACTGCAAAAAACAAGCCTATGCACTGACAGAAATTTCCCGTTTTTCCTGAGCAATGAAAGTTTTAAAAAAGTAATGTAAGTTTATGAAAATCGCTGCTGAGTTTTCCCACAGCAGCTGCAGGGAATGAGGAAGGGGAAAAGCGCCACCTATTGACGGCGGCTCGGCGCTGCTCGGCGCCTGCTGCGGCTGTGTCCCACGGGCACACGCGGGCTGCGAGCTCCAACATTGGCGGGCTGCATGTCGAAGTGTTTAAAGAGCATGTATTCGAACATAAACAAAGCCAAATGAATATTTTGCGCAGTAGTAATGCTGTATCAATGCTGTATGCTTGCTTTCTTTCTTTTTNCTCCCTATCTTTTTTTCTTTCCTTTCTTTCCCTTCCCTCTCTCCCTTCACCCTATTTCTGTCCCCTCTTCTCCTTCTTCCCTCTCTCCCCTCTCTTATGCCTTGTTCTCTCCTGTATTCTTTTGTGAGGTAGAGAGGACTTGGGGAATATCTCTAACAGAAGTTTTGTTGCAATCTGTAGAACATGAGACTGTATACACTGCAATAGCTTTGTACCTGCTGGAGAAAAGGTAGAGAATGCATACTGAATAGACAATCTCATATATCTTCCAGTACTTAAAGCAAGAAAGAGTTAATTTTCCCTTCAATGAGGATGGGGATTGCTACAGATATCATAAAGTTGGCGACAAAACAATTCTAATTTTCTGTTTCAAAGATTGTTCTATATTTACTGTAATCTGATTTTATCACATTTCAAATCCTACCAAGATTTCTGAAATGTGACTTTTTTTATTCAAATGGGCATTAATGATGTACATATTGTGACTTTTAAATCACTGGATTCAATAATGAATAGTTCATTGACTGCTGGTTCAATGAATTGTGTGGAAATTCATGGACCATGCAGGCAAAGAGAAAAGGTAACTGTTATTATTTCAAACGAAGATTTTATGTCTTAGTGGCATTGTGAAAGATTGACCTTCACATGAGATATTGCTGTTCTTGCATTACCACCCTGATATCAATAGAAAACTGCTTTTAATCTGCACAAAGGGTCCTGTTATCCTCTCAATGCATGGGGGATTATCATGCTTAACTCTCCAGAACATCGAGAGGCAAATAGACCCCACAGTCTCTATTGCTATGAAGCAGTTTCTTGAACATAATTCATAAGCATTTCAATGATGGGTTTGAAAACTTCTGTGGTTTGTTTGTTTGTGTGTTTGTGTGTGTGTGTGGCTTGTTTTGCTTTGTTTCAAACTAGGAAGTTGGCTTTTTGCAGTAAACTTGTACAAGAATGCTATTTGATATGTAGTAAGTAAGGATTTGCTGAGTTCTTGTTATTAGTTATTAGATTAAAATATTCACGATCATCTCATTTAACCATATGATGTCCTCTCATTCTAGAATGCTCATTCTAGAAGCTAAACATTTGTGTTCAAATGAAAATGTAAATGTGAGATTTATAGAGATTTATATAGGAATCTGGCAGGGGGCACATCTCATTTACAAAGTAAACCAGGCAATAATAATAATAATACCGGGCAGTACATTTGTTTATCAGCATTTATTTTGATAATCTGCAGTAGTGGAGATACTCTTCATTGCTAACATTCCATTGCATATATATATATTTTGCATTTCCAGATCAATAAGATAACCATTGGCTACTGTGCTCCTGTATCTATTAACACACACACATATATACATACATACATATATATACACATATGTATGTAGGCACGTGTGTACTGCGTCCACTCAGTGAAAACTTTTAAATATTAAAAAGAAGTATTGCATCCCATATTTCATCTACCCTTACAAGACAAGAATGACAGTATTAAGATGCACATTCAGGATAGCACTCTTTCTACTTTGAACGCTGTCAAGAACAAAGTGCTTTACAGACTTAAAATAAATCTAGGTACTAATCCATTGAATTTCTGACAACAGGAGCCCAAGGTTTCCATGCACTTAGCTGAGTACTGCATAAGAGCTTGTGCATTATTTATGTCCACTAATGGTGTTGCAATGCTCTTTGTGTGAAGCAGTGACAGTGCAATCTACTAAGATAGCTGCTGCTGTGGACAAAGCCATACATTTTCCTGGGCTTGAATTTTTGACAGAATACTCTATTAATGCCAATTCTGCTTAAGTAAATGCTGAACAGGGGTCAGTTCCTCCCCTCCATTCCCCTTATTATTTAAGAAAACAGAGCCATAAAACTGAAAATGATGTTCTGGGCTTTGCTGAATTTTGCAACACAATAGTAGCTGATAAAGGTCAGTCTGCTTTTTTGTCTACTTTTATGATTTTGTGTGATGGTCCACAGACTAAATAGGAAAGCTCTTAGCATTGGAGAAGGGAGGTGCTATTAATTCCAGTTTCATTGCCATTATACTCTTCAGTGGATCAATAGAATTAAATGAGCTGAGATATTAGGAAAATATTGTGAAGAGAAGTAGGGTGGTATTATTTGACCAAGGTTAGGATGAATAGAAAATAAAGAACCATTTATATTGGGATGTCAATAAATCATAGGACCCATATGTAAAATGGAATAGGGCATAATGATCATAGGCATTCAAATGACTAAAATATCTTTCATGTTTTAAAATATGTTGATATTTGACTGGCAACTTAAAGGGCCACTGCAAGTATTTTTTTTAATTGTATGATTTTTAAAAAAAGAAGAAATTTATTTGTACAGAATGTCCTATTTAAATTGAGTAATCATAAGTTTCTAATAATTTGTTTAAAATAGCTGTCTTTATTTGCTTCTTAACCATTATGGTCTGGAAGGTCTAACAGGGACATGGCTGAGCCCTAGGTACCTTTTCCCATGTGCTTTCCTGTCTGTGCTGCCTGCTGCCTCTGAAATCTCCATTTCACCCTTGCTGATGCTGTTCCTAGGAAATGCTTTTCTTGAGAGCTTGTAAAACATTGCGTCTATCAAATAAATCCACAGAAATGACTAACCCAAAGGACATGAAGTATCTCCTTTGGAGTCAACATACACAGATTCCTGTGGGAGATAGACAAAGGACTTTCAGGTATTTGAGAAGGGAAAAAAAATTGTCTTTATTCCTTTTCAGAATCCACAGTATGAACAGTAACAGTTCTCACCATCTGAAGAGCTCAGTTACTAAAAAGCGAGGTTTTTTCTTTGTTTCCCTTCTACTGTTAGGAAAATTGAGGTTATACACAGGTGAAGTTTCCCTAAAGTCATAAACCTAAAGGCAGAGGTGTAGTCTTGTCACAAGCCTAATGATTACTTGTAAGTAATGTATTTTAGCTAGAAATTAATTAAAATTTATTAAATTCAGAAAGAAATCAAAACCAAATCAGGATAATATGTGCAATAACTTGAGATAAAACTGACAAATTGTAAATGCAAAGTTTTTTTGTTTAATACTAGAATGCTTCTATTTACTTTTCACAAGCCTAGTTTAACAAACTTAATCACTCTTCATCTTGTTGAAATCTGAAGAAAATCTCATATTCTTCATGGCTATAATTTTTTCCCCCTATACTAATCAGTTAATTTCACACTCTTTCTGCCTGTCCTGCCTCTGCCTTGTAATGTAAGCTGTCTTCAAACTTTTAGGTCTCAAAGAAAAAAAAAAAAAAGAATCTTGTTCTTTCTTGGAATCACATAGTATTATGGATTTTTAAAAGGACTTCTGGAAGTTTTTGGTCGAATGCCTCACTCAAAGCATATCCAGGAACAATAGATTGCTCTGGGCTGTGTCCAGCTGAGTTCTGAATCTCTGTGAAGATAGACATACAACAGTATCTCTGGGAAGCCTGTTTCAGAGTGTGCCCACACTCTGAATTTATTTTTCTTTTTGAGACAGAATTTCCAGTGTTCAAACCACGTTCATGATTATGTTCAGGACATTGTTGTACTGGGCTGTGTCTTCTTTATAGTTTGTCATTAGGTAGTTGTTGATTACTGTAAAATACAAGCCCTGTTTTTTTAAGGATGAGCAAATCCATCTCTCAGCCTCTTCTCTTGGCTTATTCTGCCAACTCCAGAATTGGTGCTGCAAGCCAATTGTATTGGATACATCAGCAAGCTCCTCCATTTGCTGCTCTTCTTCCAGGAGTTCAAGGAATTCAAGAGAGAAATTCCAGGAAGAAATCTTAGTTTCTCTCAGTTTGCATATTCTGTCCTCCACCAGCTTTCTTCCTGCCTACCCAGTTATTACTTTAAAACTTTTTTTGGACAAGTACAAATACCAGCAGTATAACTTTTTGTGGGATTTCTACAGAGCTATCTTTCAGACCTGTTCCTTTTTTTTTACTTTTTATTACTTGATGAAGTTTTATCTTACATCTCTACAGCATGAAGATTTGCACCTGAAATTATTGTCTAGGCTACTTTCATTGGCATTTATAATGTGTGATTCATCTACTTTTAATGATTTATGCAGTAGGTTGGATGATATTTTTTTCCCTCCTCACTGGCTGCCATAATAGAGAAATGCCTCTAAGTCTTATTTTTATACAAGACAAACACTACAACTGTGGAGAATATTTTGTAACATTGACTATGATTTTTTTTCCCTGTACAGATTAACCTACTACTTTAAAACCTTATTTTTGCCCATCAGAGTCTTCTTTTACCTCTGCCATGTTGATAGCTTCACTATCCTGCTTGTGCTTTGGGAAACGTCACTAATTTACTTCCAGGATGTATTTAAATTTTAAGGCTCTCCTTGCACATCTGCTCTGATTCATGGTTTGTGGTATGTCTCCACGAAACTAGAACACTTTTAAGACTCCCATAACTTCATGTCACCAGAAATTTTTAGATCTTTGTGAGTCTTGCCCTTTCTATCACATTAAATACCATCTCTTAACTTTCCTTTTCAAGACCATTCTTAAGCTACCCCTGACCTATATTCACTTCTCATTAAACACAGTTTTAAACACTAACCTTTGAGCAGTGTGTGACATGTGCCATCACTGTCCATTTGTCATTTTTTGGAATCATAAATCATTGTAAGGCACGCATTGTATGCACATGTAGAAACATGTGTAAGCCTGCCTGCAGTCTTCACCTTTCTCCCTTAAAACTCTGATGTCATTTCTTTGAGGGATGAGGGAGGAAAGGCAAAACAAACAAACACGCTAGAGAGCACTCATGTCAGATAAATATTTGGTAGCTTTATCTAATCTCTCATTGTTTCCTGATTCTTAGATTTTTGTTCCTTAGCTTTTATGGCAGCCTTATACAGAGATCAGGCACTGTGCATTTGTTTCACAGCTGTGTGAAATCTAGCTGTTCCTTGACTACCAACTCTGAATGCCTATAGTGGAATTCATCTCACCTAAGACTGGTGATGGAGATACATGGACCTGAATCTAATCAATTTACAATACCTGCAATCAGTGGGGAAAAATAAACATGATTCATCTGATCCGTTTTTTATATCTGCATTTTGATGGAATGCCCCACACTAAAACGATTTATTTAAGTGGTCTGCTTTTGGTACAATTCCAGGTCTATCTGTCTGAGCCAGTGCAGAAAATATTGTCGAGATAGAGTTCTGAAGCAGACAATTATAATCACAATGAGTAGTGGGAAAAGTGTATGACTCCCACAAAATACTCAAATAGCATAAAAACAGGTCATGCTTCCTGTAAAAGATTAAGTTCAAAGGTTACTCTTGAGAGAAAAAAATTAAATCATCTCTCTATTTAAGCTTTTATATAATTTAGTTTGCAATCTGTATTCTGAGCTGCGGCACTGAAAATATGAAGTAGCTCAACAGCCTTGCAAGGAGTTTAGGTAGAAATCGTTTCTGGTGTACCTGTCTGGCCTTATACAGATATATGCCTGTCAGTAGTGTTTTAAATTTCTCTATATTTTCCTGATTTCAGTGACCAGTTTGCATGTGTTGAGAAGTGGATCCCTTATATGCATGCTAAAGAGAAATAAAAGCAAGCTTATTCAGTTTTATTCCATAGCATATTCTCTACCTGTTCTAGAAAATCTGACACAAACCCTCGTTTTCAGTGGTTTGTGTCAGACATTAAAAAACCCAGATTTTGTTTCTGATAAAATCATGTGACTCAGTCTGTGCTGGTTTACTAGTAAATAAAGTGTCCTGTGCAAAGGTTTAAACAGTGTACCAGGATTTTCTAGGGGTTAATTTTGATTGTGATCTCTAGCATCTTATTAGGTCTGCACCAAGTAATGCCTTATAGACAATATTCTCATCGCTTTTGTTTAGTAATGTAGGTGTAGTCCTGAGTGCCACTATAACAAGCACTAATTCCTATTCTACATATCATAAGGAAGAATATAAAGACACTTAGAGTTCTGGACTAGGGAATATCATTTAAGTCACTTAGGAGAGGACTAACAACCACGTAGAATGTTTTCCAAGACTATACTTTTAAAAGTTATTCACAGAAAAAGCTAGGCAGAAAAATCTTAGCCCAAAAGAAACCCCTTTAAGCAGTTTCTTAGTAAAAATCTCTATTTAGCTATTGAACCACAGTGCCAAAGAACAGCTATTTATCCCTTTTCATAATCCAGGTACTACTATAATTTGACAGTGATTTTAAGCAGATAAGATCTAAACTTGTCATGAAAATTACCCATTAGATGTTCTGAATGATTTTAAAATTTTTCAGGGGCCAAAAAATAAAATTGTTTAAATAGTACAACATATAGAAAGTGGTCAGTGTATTTGATTCATAAATACTGTGTTCTGTCTATATGGCTATGTTTACAATAGTTTAGAAAAATGACAAAAACTATTTTCTGGAAAAGAGATCAGCTAGCACCAAATAACTTCCACCCATAATGTGCTGTTGTCTCTAAGCAGGGTAGCCACAACCACCTGATGGGAACAGTTCCTGTCCTAGACTTATTCCTGAAATGTATTCAGGATTATAGTAGCTGCATATAGTTTTAAAAATTTATTTATATACACATGAAATTATATGAGCTTGAAAGCATTTTCTACACTGTACCTTTGGTATAGCTGAGTGTATCACCAAAGAAAGATGTTACCAAGACCAGAGTCGTTATGACTTCCTACTTAATGATTTCACGGTGAGAATGATTGCAAATTATTTGAGGACTACAGTATGTAATTTAAACCTTTTTTTACTTCCCAGAACTGCGTACCAATCACCAGGATATTGGGTGAACTACTGGCTTTCCCAAATTGTCCTGTTGAAGTAATGAACAACCAGAACTGCAAGAGCCAGAGTCAGAAGGTGAAAATGGGGAATAAACCACAGTTTTTCTGACTCTGGAAATATCAAGAGGAGTACGTGAGAGTAGGAACAGTGAAAGCAGAACACATGTGGTTAATTTTAGATATTGCATGACTCCTAGAATCAAAAAACAGACAGGAAACTGGAGTTCACATTTTCTTTAGGAAATCCTAGTTTAATTTTGTAGATGTAAGAATTAATAGTGCTAAGAGTAAAGTTGAGAACATACGAATTGCCTTACAGGATCTGCCCTTGTCCAGATCTAGTTCAGATCTAGCTAGCCTAATCTAGCTTTGCAGCTTGTCCAGACTAGTCCATCTAGCACACTGAAGTGTGTGTGGTCAAAGATGCTCTGTAGGAACAGCATACTAGTCTCAGGCTTTTCAGCTGTGAATTCTGCTTCCAGGGCATCCACATCTTTTATCTTAAGGGTTTCAGAACATACCTCCCTGCCTGGATCAATATAGTGATTCAGCTTTTGCCCACTTCTAAGTACTTGCCTTTTCATAACATAGTTGTTCATAAAATGATCACTATTCACTCTCTGTTGGTTCAGAAGCAGATTAGAAAGCTGATAAGATAGGACAAAGCTGGGAACAACCACACAGAAAGTAAAGGAACTGTGGACAGGTNTCCATTGGTGCAGAATAACAGGTCTATAAACACAAATTGTTTATGTTATTGAATGTTAGTTGTACTATTAGAGAAATTAGTTAAAGAATCCAGACGTAGAAAATAGAAAGAAGAAAGCTGTTGAATATACCTTTAAGGTGTATAAATTCAGAGATTTGCATTCTTTAAATATTTCTGGCAGAAATCAACACTGCTGGTAAATATGTAACAGATGCACCAATGTGCCTTGAGATGAATACATTATGGACAAAAAAAATAATATTTATTCCCATCACAATAACAGTTTGTTTGGATCACCTGCTCTTTCTGGTTGCACCTGTGGCTTGTTCATTTGGGTGCCACATGGNAACTTCAGCACAATTACATGGTAGAGTCTGTAAGAATCAAGAGAAAATCGTGGACAGAGGTTTCAGCATCTTATTCACCTCCCCCTGCTTCTCAGAAAAAAAAGTCCTTTTACACAGGCTTTTTTGACGGCTTTGTTTAAAGGCATAATACCTTAACTTCAAGCCATTCCCAAAAAATACAAACCAGCTGAAACCCAGGGAATTCCAAACTCCAGAGTAGTTTTTAAACTTCATCTCAGTTGTACCTTTAAAACATGGTGATATCTTCTGTGTGATTTTTGCTTGTATTTCAGTTCAAATTTTTTTGCTATATACACATACAGTAGTTAATACTGTACAGCCCCTATTCACAAAGAGCCCCTTTCCTCTGCACAAATTTCAAAGCTCTATTGACTTAAGTATCATGTGTTGGAGATCAGTCTTCAATAAATCCTTTTTTTCTTTATAGATTACCATCTTAGGCAGTATAACTTTATGTTTTCATTTTCAGAGAATCATCTTGTGAAGTTTAATCTGTGTTCTCTGAAAAAAGTTTTGTTTTCTCTCCTGAATTCTGAAATAGTGACGGTTCTTCATGTTGGAGTCCTAGAATCATAAAGGTTGGAAAAGACGTCTAAGATCACTACATCCAGCTGTCAACCTAGCACCAGCACCATGTTCACCACTAAACCATATCCTCAGGTGCCATATCCACACATTTTTTGAACA
>VZTT01009938.1:0-15776 GCA_013400855.1 Buphagus erythrorhynchus | reverse complement strand
GGAAATACATAAAGAAGGCAAAGCCTCCTGCCCCACACAGGTCTCTTATTTTCACTGTGGATGTGTGGGTCCCATTCTGACCCCACTAGGCAGGAGCCCCCAGGTGTCAGGCTCTTCTCTCACCTTCCACACTTCAGGAAGCAGCACTGCCCATTCCAACACTCCCCACAGGCCCACCCTGGGGCACAGCACTATCCCATCTCACAGCAGTGCAGATTTTCCAGCCCCAGGCTCTGCCTTGAGCAGTGCCATGGACTGAAATGGCTGCAGGAGTGCCAGGACTGGGATCCAGCCCCATGACCTGCTCTGAGCGAGGCTGGTGCAGCCCCACTGGCTCCCAGCCCACTGCAGAGATGTTCCTCCTTCCCACTAAATGTTCTCCCGTTCCTTCCCATTTCCTCCACCCTGCCACCACAAATGCAGGACCAGGGGAGCTGACAGGCAGGAGCAGGCACATGGACATCTTGTCCAGTGTCCAATTTGGGGAGGTGCCAGGCTGAAGGATAAGATTCCTACCGACAGCACATATGCAAATCAGGGCTCCTTCTGCAGTTTTTAATAGCCCAAAACTGATTTAACTCTTCAAACACAAAGACCAAAATCCCTTTCAAAATGTGTGTTACTGTTCCAAAAATTCTGGCTACTTTTGATATGCAAATACCAAACCAGCCTCCTTATAAAACCTGCCAAGTTCTTGATTTCATTTTCTTAATTCCATCCAGTAGCACTGAAGTTGCACAGAAAGATGCAAAATGTTTCTTTTAGCAGTTCCTAATTAATTCAACGCCTGGTCCTTTCTGTGGGTTGTTTTCCAGCCCCCTTCTTTTCAGCCTGGTCAGTTGTTGGAGGCATCTGAGGTATCCATGAAAACTAATGGGGCAGGAAAGTCACTGTGATGACTCTTCAATTAGCTGGACAAGGATGTGCAGCGTCACGGAAAAATGTTTCTTCTGCTAATGAGAACTAACGATCCCTTACCTGGGGGATTCTGTGCTCTGATCAAAGGAGCCCAATCAAAACCTCTGCAAATTTCTGATTAAACCAGACAAAAGAGGGAAGAAAGGCACCAAGTCAGATGCTGAATAGATAATAAAATTCACTTCCCTTTTTCCTTCCCAGAAAATGGTAAATCTAATGGGCATGACTAAGCAGCTGTGAGGGAAGACGTGAACAAATTTGTAAAGCAAAGGGGAGTTTAAAGTTCATCTCATTTTCCCCTTCTGCAACATTGTCTGCAATCATATTATGATTTAAAGGCCACCTTTCCCCCAGTGGGAAGCGGGTGAGAAGGGTATGATTCAATTTTGCATGCCAAATGTGATGGGAGAAGGAGAAAGGCCAGGAGGCACAGGCAGAACAGCCACATCCCCTTGGCACTGTTAAATGTGTGTTGCTTTTCCAGTTCCTCAAGGTACAGGGGGGAAAATAGAATAATGGCACAGTGGCATTTTCTATCTCAGTTTGTACATGGAAAAACTGCACCTTTCACTACTGGGAATGAAGCCAGAACAAATCCTGATTCAACCAACACCAACCTTGGGAGAACCTGGTCCACCTTGAGAAACCCCGTGGAAGGCAAATGACAACCCTGCCCTTTTCCAGGAGCTGTCACCGTTCCCTGCTGCATTTCCAGCTCACCAGAAAATGCTCCTGCTGCTGTGGGCTTACACCTTTCTCACTTGGCAGCAGGATTAATCTCAGCTCCGTGTCACTGCATTCCAGGGTGGCAGCTGGGCTGCTCCACTTTGAGGGAATAGGAAAGGATTATCCCAGAGGCTGTAGAGAAAGGAAGCAAAGCAGCATGTACCCCTGCCCAGGAGAGCTCTGCCTGCCACTCCTGGCCCCTCATTTCTTGGTAGGTAACATTTTTCTGAAGATTATGCCCAGTTCCAAAGGCTTCATGTCAGTAAATGGCCATGGTGATATTGAACCACAAGAAGAGAAGCATAAATGGAGGGAAGGAGTTGTTTGCAGGTAGGGGAAGTGCCAGTAAAAGAGATTTAAGACAGAGGTGACCTCTCAAGAACAGAATAGATCTGGATGCCAGGAGGTCTCCACAAGTCCCTGACAGGAGGGTGCAGCCAGGGCAGGGTCAGGCTCTGTTCCCAGGGAACATGGGACAGGATAAGAGGGAATGGCCTCAAGCTGTGCCAGGGAAGGCTGAGGTTGGACATAAGAAGGAATTTCTTCCTTAAAAGGGTGGGCAGGCACTAGAAGGGGCTGCCCAGGAAGGTGGTTGAGTCCCCATCCCTGGAGAATGGAATGCCTGGGTGTGGCACTCAGAGCTCTGGGCTGGTGACAGTGTGGGGATCAAGGGTTGAACTCAACGATCCTGGAGGTCTTTTCCAACCTCAGTGATTCTGTGGTTCTGTCTGGACATCTCTTGTCACTGCCCTTCTGCAAGCCCACAAGTCCTTTTGCTTGGCTCCAATTTTCTCTTCTTTCCCATGGTGTATTCACCTTATTAGCAGCATGGCCCTACACAGGGATCCTTCTCACGACAACACAGTCCAGGGTGTGCAGTGGTCAGAATTCCCAGTGCCCACCATCCTGAGGGGCTTTCCCCTAAGGAAGGCTCTGAGAACCCATCAAGAGGGCAACCCCAGCATGGGAAAGAGCAGCTCACACTCCCTGGCTGCTCACACCTGCATCCCCCAGCTCAATAAAACATCATAAAAGCAGAGAAGTTCCACGATAAGCACAAATAGATCAATAGCATTAGAGCTGCTCTTAATGGCTGCCTCAGGTTTTTCATACGACACCTTCGAAAAATGTCCAGTAGTGAGTAATTAATGACCAAACCAAGTAATTGCTTTCTTGATTTTTCTCAAAACTAGAATTCACTGAAAGAACTTACAGCTTTACTGGTGCTACACAGTAAATTAATTCAGTAAGTGCTGATATTACAAGTCTGGGCTGCCTGTTAAAAAAACACAGCAGTGCTGTAAGAGTCTGGCTTTTCTTGCTGTCTGAGGTAACCCTTTAGAGGCTGCTGCAGCTGCCTGCCAGAAAGCAGCTCAGCCCTTACTCTTCTGTACATCAGCCTGCACAGATTCTGCTCCTGGGGAAGTAGCTTGTCTTAGAGGAGATGCCAGGACCTCACAAACAGGGATCAAGGCAAATTCTCCTCTTGCACTTTCCCAGTCACAATGTGGGAGTGGAATCAGGAGCACGGGCGTTTCTCAGTCCCCAAAGGCACACCAAAGCTGAAAGTGGGACCACAATGACTGCCAGACACCTCTGAACTGTTTTCATCCTGGCCATCAAGCAGGATCCCTCCCATGGTACTGGGAACTCCAGCTTAATCCAGGGACTTGTACTCCTTGAGGAGAGGTAAGAGAGAAACCAAAAGGGGTGACAAAGCAGCAGTGGATGAGGAGCACAAAGGGAGCAAAGAGAAAAAGGCAGAGATCAGAGAGCCTGCCTGTCTCTCCATCACTCCTGGAGCAAGAGGACGGATGTGGCTCCAATTTCTTGCCACATCTTCTATTCCATATGCTCAGTTTCTGCTGAATGACATCTCTGAAAACAGCCTGAGGTGTCACCTCAAAGGTGATCCATCACCTGTCAGCTGTGCCTGCTGATCCACTGCAGAAACCCAGGACACAGACTCCTGGCAGCCCTGGCACACCCTGCACACAGCTGAAAGCAAACTGTGCACGAGACTTCCAACACACCCATTTTTACTCCTTCATGGATTTACACAACTTCAGTCACCATCTACCCCCACACCACAGGAGGAATTGCATGGAGAGCTCTTCACAGGCAGTGAACAGAGGCACAAACTCTGATCTGCACTCACTCTGCCTGCCTGGGATGCTCACACCTTAGGCACTCAGAGAGAAAGTGGATGATGAGCAATTCAGGACACCCATCACCCACGACACAGCCCAGAGACAAATCCACATATAAGTACAGGTCCTAAGAGGGGAGGGGGGATGCAAGTCCAGATCTTCCAATGCCTCTGGCCTTCCTCACCTGGTCTGTCCTTCTCACCACAAGGCATCTCAGGCAGGGAAAGTTACCCCAACAACCCTAAATTTCCATCATCTGCAGCATGAGACACTCAAAGTGTTGTGAATACATATCTGTGTGTGCATGCCTGCATGAGAGAGAGCACAAGACAATGAGCAAATTACTGAAGTAATCCTTCCATCCTCACAGTAATGAATGATTTTTTTCCCTGCTCCCAGGAGCATGGTTGTAGCCTGGGAGCTTAACATTCAATCTGACATGGACCTGCAGCATGCACTGCTAATCCTTCTAAGCACAGTGACAGCTCCCAACAACCCCTTCAAGCACAGCAAGTGCTATGTTTCCTCCCCATCTTTCCATTACCATATTTTTAATTGGCTGTGAATATCCTTTTGCTTTTGTCAAAACAAGTTCTGCTAAATCACCGCTTTGGATACGAACGGGGGAGCCAGGAGTAGTGAGAGAGAAGCCAAGAAAATCCCTCTGTAAATGAAGATTTGTGCCGAGGGAGGCACGGCCAGAAGGAGCAGGATCAGCTCATCCCTGTCGGCATCACCGGCCGTGCAAGCCCTGGGACTGCACAGAGCCCACAGAGAAGTTCAGAGATCTTCAGCTGAGTGAGACAGAGCTTGGAGCACAGTGAGCCAATAGCCAGTGCTACAGAGAAATCAATTTTAAGAACGTTTGAAGCAGAAGGGACATTCTGTCAGAGGAAACGTGGTGAGAGAAGAAGGAAGCAAAAGCAAAGAGCACACAAATCATGCCCGTGCACACAGGTACCTGACATGAGTTAGAGGCTTCTCCCTAGTTTCCTCTCTTCACTTCTCAAAGGAAAATGAGATCATGACAAAAGCTAAACTTTATGAAAAATCTTCCCATTTTCTGCATCCTGCTTTTTGTTTTCAAATAAAGTCTTTCCCTTTTGAAAAAAGAGGGGAAAGCCAACCTCTTTCTTCTAAAGAAAAACATTTTTCAGAAGGATGTCATGGAAAACAACCCAAGCTGAAGCTGCTGGCCAGGTAGGGAGGCAGTTTCTACCTAGCACTGTGTTCCCCATGTCCTGGATCTCCCAGGCTGACTGCCCAGCATGTCCAGCAGGAAATGTGAATACAGCCCTGAGCAATCTCAGCACATCCACCCTCACAGCCAAGCTCAGGAAGGAAAAATCCACTCAGTCTTGCAGGCAGGGAGGCTGGGACAGGGGTAGAAGTTGTTTAAATACTCTCTCACACAGCAAATCCCACTGCAGTCCATGACAAGTGGCATATGGAAACCTCTCCCCTGCCAAAGCATCCTGCTGAGCCCCTGCCCTTGGGATGGGGCAAGGAGGAGATGCAGTCAGGCTGAGCAGGCTCATGGCACTTTGGGAAGAGCCAGGACAGGGAGGTCAGAGCTCCCCATGTCCATCCCAGGACAGATAGCTTTGGTCACATCTTGGTTTCCATCCTTAACACACCAACCAAAAATCATCCTTACCCCCACAAAAGGCCCAGTACAGTCCCCAGACACACAGGGGAAGTGACAGCCCTGATTTGTTCCCTGCTCTGCTGGAGACTCTGTGGGGTAGCAGAGGCCCTTAGATGAGGTCCCAGCCACTGCTGAGAGTGGCAGCTGCAGAAAAATCAACCCTGACTTTGTTCACACGGTGAAATAGGGAGAAAACACTTGTGGAAAGACCCTGACAGTACAAGTGGAAGGATTCAAGGCCAGAATGGATGTGACTTTGAACAACCTCATCTAATGAAAGATGTCCCTGCCCATCCCCATCCAGGGGAGTTGAATCCAGGTGGTCTTTAAGGTCCCTTCCAAACCCAGATCTCCTATGACTACCATCAAACACACATTTCCAGAAGCTTCAGTGTGTCACTGGCAAGTCCAGGGAGAATTGGCTTTGTTGTGTTCGAGTGGCTCTTTTTTTGTTCTTGATTTTCTTTTAGCACAAAATGAGTTCTAAATAAACCAGCAATGTACAGTGTGTGTGTGGATGGAGCAGCAGGGCCCCTCCACAAAGGTTCTGAATGTCTCCATGTCCTCAGGGATGTGGGGAACAAGCTGCTTCACCAGCCTGCTCCTGCAAAGTAATTTGATGCCCTTTTATTCCAACAGGCAGCCCCCACACAACAAGGGCTGTGCACACCAATCTGGGCTTGGGGAGCACTCAGTATCCCTGCCCTGGCACAAGGCAGGAATCTGGGACAGACCTGAGGATGTGGCCCATGGAATTCCCAGCTCCAGGAGTCATTCCCACAGCCCAGCAGCTTCTGTGCACCAGCACCCTCACAGGAGAGCTGTAAAATATGGAGATAATTCTCCTAATGTCCCCAGCATTTAAAGGCTGATTAGCACTGCTTCTAAGAGAGCTGGCCCAGGATTTCAGTGCAGGTGTCAAAGGAGATGCTGCCAGCACAGAGACCAGGCTCCATCCTCCTCCCTCATCTCTTGGCTTCAGCCCCAAGCCATCAGAGATCCGAGGGGAATTCACACACTGGAGATGTGAATCAGCTCCTGACCTCCTCCTGTGCTCAACAGAGTCCTGCTAAGACTATTTTGCACAAGAGCAAGTTAAACAGCCAAAAATGTGAGCAGCTGCCATGAGGCCATGCAGGTGAGACCCTCTGTCAGCCCTGTATGGGGGGGTGGCCCTGCCACATGGGGGAAGTGACAGCTTAGGGTAAGTCACACCTTGCACACACCTGCTTGGGGACCAGGGGGTCTTTCCAAGCACCAGATCTGGGTGCAGAGTTCGACATGTTGGGGGTTTTCCCTTCAGATAAGCCTGGAAAGGGAGCAAAACACACAGGGCAAGGAGGACAACCAAACCCTCTCAGAGACTGCTGCAGAGCACACCTCCACCCAGAGTGACAGAGAGAATTTGAATATAGAAATGGAGAATGGAAATTGGATATGGAAAACCTCCCAGCACAAAGGATGCTTGCCATCAGCTGCCATGTCACCCAGACAAAGTCCCTAATCCTGCTGTCAGCCTCAGAATGAAAACAGGTAAGCCAGTATGTTACTGGGGAGAAAAAGCCGGATCTGCCTTTTTCCAGAGTTCCCTGGAACAAGGACATGACTTCACCAGCAGCTGCATTACAGGGCGGACAGCGTTTGCCCTGCAGCACAAACTCAATATCCCCTCATCGGAACTGCAGACTTATCTTTGGAGGGTCTCTCCATCCTGGGAACACGTGCAGCCAGGGCTGGCAGCCTTCCCACCCCACACCTGCCCAAACACACATCTGCTCTGCATCACTGCAGCACACAGCCACAACAGGTGGGCTTGCTTTGCAGCTCAGCCACTGCCCAGGGAGGATTTCCCCTCTGGGAGTCCCTCCTGCCCCTACAGAAAGCCAAGGGGGCAGAGCTGGGGTGCTTGCACCTCTTGGGGTGCCCTTCTTGGAATAACAATGGCAATTTGGGGAACAAGAAATTCATGCTTGAGGTTTCTGGTCAAGATGTTTTTAACCAAAACCAAGGCTCAGCTTCTATTTCTGAGAGTACAGTTCCTTGGAAATTTAATCTCTCCACTGAAGCTGAACACAGAGAGAAAGCCAAGCCCACTAAACAGAATGTTCAGAGTGAGGGAAGCAAATCCTTCCTACTCCTAACAGAGCCAAATCCTGATCCCACAGAATTTCTGAGCACAGCCCACCCTGGCTTTGGCCACCACTGACCAGGAGCCTGTGTGTCCACCCCACACAAAGCCATTCCCAAACTTCCCCACCACCACCCCAACGCTCTGCCATGGCCAAGCTCAAGCAGCCAGCAGGTCAAGTCCTGCATTCAAGCACTTCCCACTCAATAGGATCCTTCTGTGAATCCCAACACCAGCTGCTAAAGCAAACCAGCCCCTGGCACAAACCCCCACCCTGGGACTTCAAAGAGATGTGGTTTTCTGGAGATGCCAATGACAGCTCTATGATGGCACAGCCAGATTGCTCTGCCCCTCAAGGAGCTCAGGGGATAAAACTAAATGCAGGCATCATCCACAAACAAAGCAATTTCCTCCCTCAGGCTTTTCTCCCTGGTATCCAGAAGTGGGGTGAGTGGGAATTGTTCAAAGCTGCACCAGGGAAGGTTTAGACTGGACATCAGGAAGCAAACCATACATCTTTACCAAAGATGTGTTCAAACCCTGGAACAGGGTAGTTAATCTCTCAAGCCTGTCAATGCTTAAGAGACATTTGGCCAACGCCCTTAACAGAATCCCAGGATGGTTTGGGTTGGAAGGACCTTAAAAGTCATCTTGTTCCACTCCCTGCCATGTGCAGGGACACCTTTCACTAGACCAGGTTCCAAGCCCTGTCCAGCCTGGCTGTAACTTTTGGTCAGCCCTGAAGTGGGCAGGAGGTTGGACTGGATGAACATCATAGGTCCCTTCCAACTGGAATATTCTATCCCTTGCAGCCACCACTGCTCCAGGGCAGTGAGCATTGCCAGGGATTTCAGCACAAACCCAGAAGAGGAACAGTGAGTGAGGTCAGCCAGGCAAGACCCAGGACATTCCAGGTCAGGTTTAGCCTGAGGAAGCATCCCAGGGGAGCCTGCAGATAGATGAGCTGGCCCTCAGCACTGCACTTACCCTGGGAGCTGAGAGTTTGGAACAGCACCTGGATTCACCTTGGGAAAGCTGCAACAAGTCTGAACACCAAGCTAAAAGCGTGGGGCACAGATCAAGGCCAGCACACAGGCATGGAGAGAAACAACCAGAGATAACACCCTGTGGTATCCCGTGGTGTTCACTACCCTCTAAATGTGAACATACCCCTGTTCATCCAGTTAAATCCAGGTGAAAGCCAAAGACCAAGAGATCCAAGGAACAAAACAAGAGGGGAGACCTGCACTTTCTAACTCACAGTTTGCACTTTGGATTTTCTCCAGATATTTCTATGCCAGGCTTATTTCCACTACAAAAGTCTGAGAGTGCATGAATTTTTCCAGGCCTGGAAGACACTCAGTTGACAACCCCAGTGAGAAATTTTGTGTGCACAGGAAGAACAAAGAAAACCCACATTATTTTAGCCCTACTGTAGAGATACAGGTCTCAGAGAATAAAGATTACCCATGCAGGCCTTGGGAGCTCAGTTGAGACCCCTCCAAAGGGAACAAATCTCTTGCCCTACCTGCTGTGCTGCCTCTCCTGCAGCTGAGCTCCTTCCTCTCTCACTGCCATGTCTTCTTCCATCACTTCTCCACCTTTCTTTAAGCCTAAAATACAGCTTCATTTTTCTGCAGCTCAGAGATTTGGCTCCTGACCTTACATCTTGCATCTCCAAACTACAGTCACCTCCTGTCTTGATCTCAGCTTCCCAATCCATTTGGGAACTAGTCTGGGTTCTGACAACAGCAGCTTCACACCATTTGCTTTTCTGAATTTATCTTTGAGTTATTTCCCTGGATTTGCCCTCCTGGAAATCAAATTCCTTCTTTTCTTTCTTTCTTCCCTCAACAACTACTCCAGACCACTGCAGGGACTGTTTCCACCCCTTGTGCTCTGCTCACATCCTCAAATCCCAGCAGTTAACCCTGAGGAGCCCTTTCCTGCTCTCTGAGCTCAGCACTCATAGAAGCCAGGGCAGCTATAAAATTGATTTCTATAGTCCCTGCCTGCAAAATAAAGTGAGCCACATCTCCCCATCCTGCTTTAAGCACCTGGCCAAGGGTTTGCCATATATAACTGATGGAGATGGGCAGCACCTGCCCAGAACCCATTTCCCCCTCAGCCATAAATCACCATGGCTGGGAGCAATTGCCTCCTCATTGCAGGTGCTGGGAGGAAGCCAGGAGATGGAGTTTGTACCAGCTACAGGTGCCCCACATTTCCCAGTGTGTGCTCACATCCCAGAAGTCCTGACCTGCCTTCCCAGCTGCTGCTTTGTGGCTGAGGATGGATCCAGCTGCAGGTTTGATCCAGACTGTGATGATCACAGCTCCCACCACCATGTTCAGCTGGATAAAACAAAACAATCCTAGTGAGTGTCTGATAAAGGTGCAGGGAGAGAATTCACCACTCTGGGCACAGAGATGGGCTCACCCCCTTCCCCAGAGTGCTGCATGCTAAATCTTCCCCTATCTGCCATGTCCATCATGCAGGCTCTGGGCTCCAGCAGCCACAGATCTCTTTCCTATAAATTTTCTGCACAGTGCCTACAACAGTTGTAGTCTCTCTAAAATAATGATTGGGGGTGGATAGAGGAGGACAAACAGTTCAGCTGAACAGTTTATCTGATGAATTTAGCCTCTTCTCCTGTTCCTGCAATATCAGGTGGACAAATCCAATTTCCTCAAATGCATTTGTTGTTTGAGTTTATTTGACAAATACTTCCCCAAACAATTGCCTCTACATTCACTTAGCAAATATTTAAAATATGAACTGTGCTGTTTAGTGAATCCCCTGGCACTACACTAGATCCCAGTGGAGCAGAAAAGTTAGGTTTTCCCCCAGTATTGGTTATTTCTGCATTTCAAATTAAATTTTTTGCCACTTCTCATTCTGTTGCTGATAACACCAGATTATTTGGTGGAGCTTATTAGAAAAGGAACTGGTCAGTTGTCTCCCAATGAAATTGAGTTTTCCTGGGAAGCAATAACCCATTCAAGCAGATGCATTTCATAAGAAACACCCCACAACCAAATGACTTGCAGCAGCTGAGGAAAGGTTGCCTGGCAAATCCAGCTCTCAGAAATCCCTGTGGGCTGTTCCCCCAGGCTCCAGCCCTGCACTGGTGTCAGCTCCACATCTCCAGCTGAAAACTGGGAAATTGTGGCTTGGTTGACCTTCTTGGAGCTGGGGGAGTTCTGTGACAAGCATGGCAATGTAAGGGATGCAGACAAAAGGGTGTCCCAGGCATGTTTTGCCCCAAAAGGAGGCCAAGGGAGCTGGGCTTAGGGACACTTCACAGCCTAACTCAGACCTGGAGTCAGCAAGAAGCTGGAGCCAGGGGTTCTCCAGGAAGAGGGAGGTGGGAGACAACAGGACTAACCTGAAACACTGGGTATAAACACTGGACATAAAGACTGGATAACAGCAGGTGGGCAAACGTGATACAGGCTGCCCAGAGAACCTGTGCAGTCTCCATCCTTGGAGGCTTTCAAACCCTGGTCTGATCCCAAACCTAACCCTGGTGCAAGATGTTGGACAAAAGACTTCCTGAGTCCCTTTCCACCCAAATCATTCCAGTCTGTCATCCTGGGAAACCCTGTACAAGTACGGATCAAGTTAACAAAAATGAAGGTTACACAGAGTTGGAGGGATGTAACATCATACCTTGGCTAAGGTTTAGCTCTAGAATTGCCTGTTTATAGTGAGATTTGGGGGGAAATAATAACATCCAGTTTTGGTCCAAACTGGACCAGAACCAACACTTGAAGAAAGGCTGAGGAACAAACATCTGCATTTCAGCAAACTCAGCTACAAAGACTCATCATTTCAGACCTAGGGAAAATCAGTTTCCAGGTCTCATGATTACAAAGAATAACTCAAGAGTTTGAAGAGTTCAACCAGAACCAGAAGGCAAATAAAAAGAAATCACAATTCATTATTCATCAAAATCTTCACCAATCTGTTTTAAGACCATGTCAGGATATTTTAGCACTGCAGGTATCAATAGTGCTAAAAAACCTGCAAATGTGACTTTGAAATTTGCTTTTTTTGTTTTGTTTTGTTTTGTTTTCTGCCAATGAAAATCTCGTTGCTTGAATGTTCTTGGAAAGTCACCAGGGAAAGGTTGGGAATATCGCCCAAGCAAATTCACTTAAGAATTCAAACAAACACATCAGGACACAATTTTGCTTTTGTCACCCAGCTCTGAGGGAAAGCTTTAAAAACTCAGTTAAGGAGAGGGCAGTAAAAGAACAAATGCTTCATTAAACCTGGTTTTGGGCAGAGGAACAACAGACAAACCATTACTGGAACAGCCTCTCCTGCTCTTCAGTCAAGCAGGAGCCTTTGAACAGGGCATTGAGTTGGATAGCAGCTCTTCATATCCCAATTATTTATTCTGCCACTTGGAGGGATGCAGCCAGGACAATCCATCCTTCTAAGCTGTGTACCACTGTGGAAGAGGGAGGAATTTCATATTCTCATTCCACAAACTCCCACTCACTGCCAAGAGCAGAAAATGACACATGAGTACACCAGGCAGGCAGACAAAGAGAATCCAACAGGCTTTCAGAGACACCAGGAATTCCTTCCCTTACCACTGGGACACTTTTCAGATCCAGAAAACAAACAAAAAAAGGGTACCAGGTAGTGCCTCTGGAAGGGCATTTTTTGGGGGTTGTGCTGGTTTTTTTAACCTTCAGCCATGTCAAATGTTCATAGCACTGAGTAAGGGGAAAGATGAGATGATGTGTTGGGGTTTTCACTCAGAGCTCCATGGCCAGGGCTCCCTTTTGGATGCAAATCCATGCTCCTTTCTTGCCTCGAGGGGGGACAAAGCACCAGCAACCTTCAAGAACCACAGAGTTTCTCTAGGCTGGGCTGTCCAGAAGCTTTCCTACAGAAAGCTGGGTTGTCAGCCAGGCGTGGAACAGAACCATTCCTCCAGCAAGAACCCAGACCTTCAGCTGAGGGCTTCTCACCTCCTGGGAGATGTGAAAATGCCTCCCACCAGCCCATCTCTGGCCTCACAGAGCTAAAATAATTGGGATCTACAGCCTGAAATGAGATTTTTCCAATTCTCCATCCCTGGGAAGTTAGTTTTTGTTAGGTGCCCTGGAGAAGTCATGCTTAGTTCAAAGGGTCTGCAATTGCTCCTGGATGTCCTCTAATCCCTGGCTCCATCTCTGCCTCAGCCTCTCCAGAACAGCCCATAATGGACTGGCTCACTCTGGCTACATCCTTTATATCTCTTTAGCTCCGTGAGCAGATAGAGTCGAGGGACAGCAGGATTTATGCTCCTTGCTCAAGTTGCAGCTTGGCTGAGTGGAAATAAAAAAAGGGGAAAGGATGGGAAAATGGCATCGTAACAGCATTTACCTCCTGGGCTTTGGAGCCTCTGTCTTTACCTAGCTAGTGCTTGTATTGTCAGCATTAATCCTGTGCCTTCCTCCCCAGCTGAGGAGGAGCAGGCACCAGGGATGGTTCTCCTCCCTAGCCCATGTGATGGATGGAAGGAGCTTCCAGAAGTGTGGAATACTCTGCTGACAGAGCCTGTGCATCAGTGCTGGTTTATACCAGCAGATAATCCAGCCCAGACCCTTTCCTTCAGGGCATGCAAAGGAAAACCAGGAAATGTTTCTGACCTCTGAGGGCTTTAAAGGGAGAGAAAAGGAGGCAGAGGTATGAAAGCAAGCAGGGAGATTGACAGGAGCTCGGGAAGGAGCAGCATAATAGGCCCCTAAACTCTTTACCTTTCTCCACATTTCGTACAATCAAAGGGGAGGAAAAAATCCGAGGAGAGGGAGGGAATTATAATGAACGTGAAAGCTTCCAGATTAATTAATTACTCCTTTTAGTTTGTGAAAAAAAAGGAGGCTAGAAATATCCACGTCTGCTCCTCTTGGAAGGGAACCCTGGCGTTGCTCCGAACACCCCCCTGCCCGCCTGCGCGGGGATAATTAATCCATTACGGGATGGATCCTGCTGTGTTGCCGTAAAAAAGAGATCTATTTCTCCTCTGCTCTCCCCTCCTCCCCAAAGAGACATCTGAAACGGATCATGTAATAAATGTTTCTTGGATGGAAGGAGAGGTATTGTTCTCCTGCCGTGGAAGCAGTCCCGGCAGTGGGGCCAGCCAGGAGGGAGCAGGGCCGGATGCTTCACTCGGCAGCTCTTAGGGCATCCTGTATGGCAGGGTGGCCTCTGGGGACACGTGTTGTGCTGTCCCCTCTGCAAAGCAGCTCAGGAGGGCAGGGTGAGCTGGTTCCAACCAAGGGGGACAAGCCCTCACCAAGGTCTGTGGGGCTGTCCCCTCTGTAGAGACATCCAGGCACTGCCTGGCGGGCAATGGGACACTCTGGAGACAGGGAAGTGGCCCAAAGTCCATCACAACACACCCAAAAAACACCTCTGAGCACACCCTTCCAACCCTGCATCCATCCCTGTCCCTCACGCCCCGCTGGAATGCAGCCCAGGCTGGGAGCAGCTGCCTTGCACAGCTCCAGGCAGGGATCAGCCTTTCTTCCCACAGGCACCTCTCCTTCAGTTTGATGCTTCCCTTTTGTCCAAGGGACCAGGACCAAGCTGCACTGGACTCACAGTGTCCAGCTTGAATAGAATAGATCCTCCTCCACCATGTAGTTTTTATTCCTGGCCAGCCATGCTCTCTATCCAAGGTGTAATGTTTCACTCACCTTTGTCACTCCCCCTGCCCTACACTCGGAAGGGCAGGAGCTCTCCTTTGCTGCACACACAGCACAAAGGCTGCTGCAGCAGGATATGGATTTCCCCACCCTCTCTAATTAACAAAACCCACATGCCATGCTCTTCATTCCCTTGGCTGGTGTTTTTGTGGACCAAAACAAGTGATTCCCTGAAGGGTTTCCCAAGGATGGGTGGGCTGCCCATTACCTGCCCATGACCCTTTGCTCTGCGGGGGTTGGGTACCCTCAAAGCATGGAAATTGCATGAGATCAGAGCTCCCCAGCCCTGATCCCAGCATCCCATTCCTATCAGTTTATCAGAAACATTGCCTCCTGCTGCTGATATCCAAATATTCCTTGCATGGAGGAGCTGCTCACATTTATTCCTGAATTGCCACATTGCAGGAGCTTTGGCTAAGACTCGTGTTACATGGGAAGAGAGAAGGGACCTTGTTACTTGGTGAAGATAAGTCTTCTACAGCCTATCAGCCTAGATTAGATTTGGGTCACTTCCTTTATTCATTTCCCTGGATGGTTTTTTTAAGGCTCTTTCAAAGAAACACTCGAGCTCAGTACAATGTTCTTGATTGCAACCAGAACTGGCTGAAAAATGCTGAACTAATTGAAAGAAATTTTCTTTTTCATTCCTTCCTCAAAACATTTCCAGGGTTTCTGGTCAGTACATGGAACTGTGAAAAATCCCCCTGGGCTCTGCTGTACAACAGCAAAAGCTTTTTCCACTGCATCAGCAGCATTTCAAAATCCTGGGAGCTGATCTTAGGGCAGCAAAGTGGCTTCTCTGTCTATCAAAGACACAGGGATGTCACGACACCTGTGTGTTTTCATCACAACACCCCTCAAACAGACATCCAGGTCATGGAGAATAGTCCCCCCCTCACCAGTTCTCCATCACCACCTGCTCTGAGCGTGTCCTGGAGTTTTCTAAGAGCAGTTGGCATCATTAATCCTCTCTGTTTCATGGGGAAACTGAGGCATGGGGTGGCAGCAGCTCTCACAGCATGGAATCACTGAATCATCAGGCTGGAAAAGACTTACAAGACCATCAAGTCCAATCTTTGACTGGATTCCACTTTGCCCACTAAGCCACATCACAAAGTGCCACATCTCCTCATTTTTCAAATGCTTCCAGGAATGGTGGCTCCAACACCTCCCTAAGGACCTTGTTCCAGTGCCTGACTGCTCTTTCACTGAAGAACATTTTCCTAATATCCAGCCTGAATATCCTTTGCTGGAGGCAGAAGTCCGCCACCTCCCAAGCCCCCATGGCAATCTCCATGTCCTAAACCATGGCAGGGGCTCCTACCACACACAGACCTCCACATCCACCCCAAAGCCACAACACAGAACTGGTGATGCCATCTGTGCCTCCACCCCATGGCTTCCTCCTGGGGCTCTCCTGGCCCATTCCTCCTTCTCCATGGCTCCCAGGAAGATGGCAAATTTCACCTCAAACAAAAAGCAAAGCAAACAACCCC
>VZTT01009924.1:0-11995 GCA_013400855.1 Buphagus erythrorhynchus | reverse complement strand
TTGGCTAGTCCCTCCACCTACAATATCCACAGTCAATGATTCACCCAATAATCAACATTATAGTTTCCAAACAAGGAGCATTGTCTCCAGCACAGTAACTTGTGGGGACAGTCATCCCACACAGCTTGTCTGCTCTGTCACCCAACATTGGTCTGACCTCAAAGCCCATCATGATAGCCTGTCTAGCACAGACCTTCACAGAAGGTCTCCACAGAATCATGGAATAGGCCAAACTGGAAGAGAACTCAAAAGATCATCTGGTCCAGCCTTTCATATGAAATGGAGCCTCCATGAAATCATTTAGCATCCTCTTCAAAATTTCTAACAATGGAGACTCCACCACATCTGTGGGGAGGTTGTTCAGTGAATGATGGTTCTCATTGTAAGAAATATCTTACTTCTTGACAAATATGAACATGTTGACATTATTGACCAAAAAAGTCCCATTTGAAGTGAAAGCATTCACTCTTACATTCCCATTTATTACATTACATAACTTGTAAGCAGCTTAGGAGATGTAGTCCCATGATCACATTATTCTCAACCTGAACAGCTCTAGAACAAGCAAAGAGGGCCTCACTCTTTCTGCTGAGCTTCTGAACTTGGGTCAAGCTGAAATGCCCCAGAGCAGTAGCCAAAGAAAAGAGGTGTCTGATAGTGGCATCACCAGTCTGGGAAGATCCATTTCACTGAAACTCAGGACAAGAAACATATGGCTGAGTCCCACCCCCATTATCAAGTGCTGCAAATAAAGTAATGCATTCACATTTTAAAACTAATGAAAAGCCAGATCTAACTGGTCAGCCAAGAAAGCCCAAAGTGGTTCTCCTGGGCTGTTTGAAGCCTTGGAAGATGGTATTTTACCAGAAACAAAACTGAGATGCAACTAATGAATCCCTGAAGTTATTGCTATCTTCTTTCCCTGCCTTGATGGAAGGACAAAAGATTCTTAATTTATAAAGCTTCATTAACTTACCTCTCTAAGTACCTGAACTGATTTTGGCATCTTTACAAAGCTTTGTACAGGACTAACATTCCCAAGGCTCTTAAAGCCACTTCTGCTAAGCCTTCCAACTGTGTTGTACTTAACAAGTGCTAAAAAATCCTTTGCACTATTTTGTTTGACACTGTACAAACTCTTTCATCTGAAGGGCTGTTTATCATATTTTCATCCTTTTTATGGTGAAAGCACTAAAAATTAACTGACCTTCTGTTCACAAAGATCTTTATCATTTAATTCTCAGAACTGAAGAGCATCTTAATGCCACCAGAGTGGGAGGAGAGGACAGAGGAGTGTTCTGCAAGAGACAGTCACATGTTATTTCACAGACCTTGTGAAAGCAACAGCTTTCACAAAGCCACATAGCAGCACAGCTCGGGATGTTCCCCTTACACTGCTCTCAGCCAACTGCAAGAGAGTCAGTGAGTGGAAGCACTAATCAATTGGGGTTTGCATTCCTCTTCCAGTCACTTCTCCAAACTGTTGGGATGACAGTTGCATCAAGATGTTATTTCTTCATGTATTACCATGTTTTTAAAATCTATTTGCAAATTAGCACAGAACATAAAAACAATTTTCTAGAAGGGATGGCTGATGCATTGCAAGTCCTCATGTAAACTTTAGCCACAGAGAAAAAACAAAAACAACTCTTGGAAATGCTGAAATCTGGTGGGCTTCTTTTACTTAAAGAGGGTGGAGAGGTAAAAGGCAAGAAAGCAATTTTTCTCCCTAAATACTTGAAAGAAAACATGTTTGTTACTTCCCTCAATAGCTGCAGTTTCAAACAAGACAAAACAAAACAAAAAAAAAAGGCCACTACTGCTGACACATGCCTCTTCTACATTCAAAAGATGGAAGGAAAAGCCTTTATCTCCCTTTCTGCATTTGGCTTCTCCTTGCCTGTGCTACCCCAGAGCTCCCTGCAGTTTGGTTCACCATGATGGCAAGGCCTGCTGCCCTCTTCATCCTTTCAAAAGTGTAGCATTCAACCTTCTCTTCACTGGCGACTGTCCTGGTGCTTATGAGGCGAAATCCATCTTTGAGTAAACTGTCAAGCAGCAGGCCTAGCACATTAGTACCATTAATCAGCTTTCTATTATCAGGCTTTATGGAAACATACCTAAAATCAGAAAAAAAAAAAAAAGGCAGTTACAACACACTTTAACTACTTCTTGACAGTGTAGATCAGCACAGCTGCTCTGTGTTTACAGCAACCAAGGCTCCGGATATTTTTTTCCTCCTTTAAGGACAACTGGACTCTTTCCTTCATTAAGAGTAATTCTCAGTTTATCCAGTTATGTGCTGGGGAAGAAGCACTTCACTTTCACACCCTCCCCCGCCACAAAACTTACTTTCTTAAGAAATATCTGTGACAACCCCCATCTTGTCTCACTTAACGGAGGAGAAGGGAGCAGCAGGCTCTGCAATGTTGCAGCAATTTTTCAAGTGGGAGTAAATGATGGACAGCAGAGTCACGTTCACCCCAAAAACATCACTCTCCAACACAGGATCTCTCTCTCTGTCCAAATAGTGACATTTATTACAAAGTTACCTTGTACAGCTGGCTGTGTGGTAACAAATATGAAAATCATTTTCACATGGCCTCAAAAGATTTAATTTGATAGAAAGTACAGTGTAAGAATCTAGCCAGATGTCTATACCAGACATTCTCAGGAGCAGAAGTCATGTAAAAATACTATTACAAAATATATAAACTGATGGGTGAAACTGTTCCACAGTTCACAGGCAAGTACACCAAACATTCATGGAAAGCACAAGAAAGGCAAAAAAGTCCATGTCACCACAATTAAGATGATAGAAATTCAGCAAGGCAACATAATCAAATTTGACTTGTTCCATTATTCAAGATAAGCTTTTCTATTTATCTGCAGAGGGAAATTTTTACCAAGTCTGAAGAAATAAATTTAAAAATCAGAAATATTTTCCCCACTTAAGTTGCCATAACCTACTCAACAAATTGCTAGTCTATTAAAATTAGTAGTATGTTACAAAGTTAAGGTTTGGCACACAAATATATCTATTGCTTCACAAATGCAAAGTAGTTTTTATTCNAGAATAACCCTTTTGGAAATATTTCAGTGATATTTCCATAGAATTCCAGATGTTCTAACAGCCACAGAGGACAAATTAGGTTAACATTTTCTTATCCAGTAAGAACATGTCTCCATAGAATTGAGACATCCAGCAAAAGATAGTTTAAAAAACCTAAGTAGTCATTAGAATATGATACTGGTATCACAAAGATTACTGATACACAGTCATCTTAATAAAAACAGAACCTGGCTCTGAATTCAAAGAAAACCCACTGTGAAGCATATAGTTAATAATCTGTCTCTTCTCCCTCCCCCTAATAAAAAGCTCTACAAAAGCTTTCCAGTCCCTGAAATGCTGTCTCAGTTCCACTGGAGTTTTAAACCCTTCTTGCCATTCTCTGTTTCCTGCTTTCCATATGAAAGCCTTTTCACCATAAGCTAGTGGATATTTTAGGCTTCCCCTCAGTACTTTACTTCTTTACTTTGTTTCCTTGGCTTCATTTTACTGTGTTTTTCATGCTTTCTAGAAGGTGATACTGTCAAATTCTAAAGTGGAAAGAGGAAAAAATGGCAGAGAGAGAGAAAAACCCAAGAGAGCTCATAAACAAACATCAAGAACAGTATTTTAGAAAGCTGAAGAACACACAAATCAGTGTAACAAATTAAACTCTATGTTTCAGAATTAGAAAAAAATAACATTGAACAGAAAGAAGGAAACATTTCTTTCAGTTTCTTTAAAATGAGCTTTGCTAGCACGTAGCGTGCACTTCATGAACTGGAAGTCACAAAGACATGTAAGAAGTCACTCTATGGACAGTACCTGGCCACGACCTGGTCACCAGCAGAATACTCAGTACCACACAGAAAAACCACATCATGATGAGAGGGTCTTTCTAAAGGAAGTGGAACGAGTCGTTTCTGAGAAGTAAAGGGGCTGTTCCAGCCCTGTCCTGACTGCTGCCCTGTAAATACAGTGATCTGCTCAGCTAGTGCCTCAATGGTGGTGCTGCAGGAACCAAAGATTCGGAAAAAGGCCTGCATTTCTTGAAGAGAAAAACGCACTTCCAAGATCTCCAGCTTCGGCTTCAGCAAATGTTCTTGGCTCAGGAGGTCAGCCAGGGGATAAAGTCCATAGTATTCTGCTTCTCTCTGCAGCCTCTGATAGTCTGAGAAATCAGTTGGTAAGGATACCTGGAGAGTCCTCAAGAAGTCCATGATGTAACTAAACAAAGCTCCATCTCTGTCCACAAAAAACTCTCCATTCACCAGTTTAAATTCCGGGTCATCATCATTCACCATCCGTGCCAGCCTGGACTCAGGGAACTGCTGCAAGGTAGAAGCCCAGGTTACAAATCTCACACCTCCCACACTCAGAATGACCAACTCCCGACTACTCATGGCTACCTCAGCCACTCAGGAATTGTAGCTCTCTGATCTACATGTCTGTGACTTGATCTTTCCTAAAGTGCAAGGCAGCTGCAAGAACCATTGCATGCATTTAGCAAGTGTTTGGAGTGAGGTGTGGAGCAGCAACAGGATTCCCAGGCAACAAAGATGTAAATATCATGTACAATAGTTTTGTTTGCTGGGTTTGGTTGCTTGGAAACTTTGATTCTTGGAATTGAATGTTTTATTTTTGAAATGAACAGCTTGCAAGGACTACCAGAATACATTGAGTTGAAACCTTGAGAGAGGCCAACAAATATTCCCAAAGTATGGCACACATTATGTTTGATTTCTAGAAATGTCAGTTCAACGTTTTCATTCTATACACTGCTGTTCACAAGACCACTGCAAAAAGAGGTTAGATGTGCTTCAGGCAAGACATTTCAGTACCATATGCTCTGAAAGAAGGGCACTTCAGAGAACTCAAGCTTAAGGTTGCCTTTAAATCACTGTTATCTAAGGCCAAGTCAATACAACTAGAATTCAACTAGCTCCTGAAATGAGATACACAAAAATACAGTAACAGCAGAAGAATCTGTACAAGGTTCTTCAAAGACCACCAACATCCATATACCTGCTGCATCACACAACCTGTTCCAGCAATCATCCAATCATTTTTCCTGGCTTTTGGAACTGCAATCTGCAGAGGCAGAGAAGGACAGGAGAGCAGCTGTTGTACCTGCCACTTCCGCAGGGCTAGAGCCCAGGCTGCCTTCCTGTGGCAGACCCCTGCATGCCTTTCACTGCACTAAGTTCTTTATGTTAAAGCCAGTTTTTCAGAAAGTATGGCTTCAGAGAAATATGGATCTAACAAAACGGCCGAGCTACCCAAACAATTTGATGTTGGAAAAGTAAACTGCAAAGTATGAACTATCTGCAAAGCACATACTGTCTTGCAGCTTGTTCTTATCTCTACCTCTAGAATTTATGCTTGCCCTGAAGATGCATTTTTTATAGAACACGTAATATGAATGCACAGGGTAATTACAACATTTGGTTATACAAAACAAAACAAAACAAAAAACACAAAGCCAAACCAAAACATACAGAGAGAAGTAACATCATCAGATAGAAGCAGGTTCCAGAATGTGAATAATGCACACTGCATTTTTCAGTGGAAGGGTAGTCCTCAGCAAACCTGTCAGCACAGTGCTCACCTCAATCACAACACTTCTTCCTCTTTCCAAACGATCTCCCAGTTAGATTTTTTTTTAAACTACAATCTTTTTATCTTATTCTACAGTTACATTAACATCAAATTAAAGATACAGTTTTACCCTATATTTTGGTAAGAAAAATGATTTACAGTGAGTAATATTCCCAAAATCACCACTGAAAGAAGAATCTACGAAGTGTTTTTCAAAGCTCCATTTCATTTTCTGGTTTAGCAGTGCTCAATCTATGTGAACATTATGAATGTTTTGGAATAATTTTGAATCTTTGTATGTTTTCACTGGAAGTCTGAAAAGACCAATTAATTTAAGAAGTTCCGTGTTTTCTTCCCCAGATCTCTCTTAGCTCTTATATTCCAGCAGACACGTTACAACAGTTTATATTTGCACACAAACTGTGCGACGTTATCCAGTACAACCAATGTATAGTTTTTACACTTTTCTCTTAAAAGTGAAGCTCCATCTGTCATCTGTTCCCAGTAAAAGACTGCATGATCTGCTATCTCCACGGTATCTGCCAAATAGGACAAGCTAATTGTAAGGAACTGAGATTTCCAGCACTGGAGATTGTCAATGACTGACTCCACAAAGGACATTCTGGTGACAGCAAGAATGAGCAAGAAAATAAGAGAGTTCACTATAAATCTACGTGAAAAGACTGAGGGAATCTTGAATTTGAAAGTGTTGCTTTCCTGAGGCAAGGAAAGTTTGTCCACATCAACAAGTTTTATTCCATTCCATTGGCTGGTATCAAAGCTCTTCATTGTGGGACTGATGTCCACTGTGGAACAAGGTAAAGGGGTCTCTTTGAGCACCTTGATTTTTTCCCTGAACTCCTGCATCTGCTGCAGAAATATGATGGGTTCAGACACATCTTTGAAGGCCTCTGCAATGTTAAAAGCCATCCGCTGCTCCTGCAGTATCGTGTTCAGTTTATTGATTTCCGGATCATAGGCCTGCATCACTGCAAGCTTCATGGTCTCAAAGTCAGACAGAATCTCATTTCGCTTCTGCTCCAGCGTGTGCTGCAGCTTCTCAAAGAACTCCTTCACTTTGTCAGAATCTTTTGTGAGCATCTGCAGAGCTTTCCTCTTACTGGTCTCTAAGGTATCCAGCCGTGAGAGGGCATCTCCACAACGCCAAGTTTCAAAGCCCTGAAACAAGGTTTCGAAAGCCCGCTTCTCCTGGGAATAAGCTTCTTCAATGGAACAGAAAACATGCTTTGTGTGGTCACCACGGGTGGCACAAACCCCACAGATCAGCTGCATGTCTGTCCGGCAAAAAATGTTAAGGGGTTGCCCACTGTGCACTTTGCACACAGGCATTTTCGGAGTCACTTTAATTTTGTTGTACTTCTCCACGATACCTTTCAGGGAATAGTTGACCTGCAAGCTGTTGACTCCAGTGACAGGAGTCTCCTTCCTGCATGTGGGGCACTTGAAAGGGGATGGTCTCCAAAGCACATTCCGCACATTTCCCTCAAGAATTCCTTCCAGACACTTTCTGCAGAAATTGTGTGAACAGGGCAGGACACGAGGATCATCAAACAGGCTACAGCAAATGGGACAGGTCAGATCTTCCTCTAGGAGCTCCATCATATCCTAGGAAAGAGAAAAAATACGGTAACAGAACCTACAAAACTTATTTCTACCTCAAGGAGACTATACAAAAGCCAATCTCCACCTGAGACCCATCTCAGTGAGAAAAGGATGTATTTTTTGACTCCAGTATTCTTAAGACAGAGCCTCAGCTGGGTTTTTTGCAGCCAGTCCTCCTTGGCTGTGGTATCTGGCCAGCAAATGGCAGGCACAAGAATGGTGTAATGCTCAGGCAGAACCATTTTTTTGGACTCTCAACTAGAAATGCTGGAAAAGACAGCTTGCCAATTCCAGCAAGGATTCTGAAAGAAAATAACTCATGTGCTCATAAAACAGTGCAAGACTTACATCTTTCCTTGCTGATGCAATACATAGAAACAGGATTTGCACAGAAGATACCCAGCCAATATACTCTGCTAAGATTGATTACTTTCTACTTGTTCCACTCATCTAAAGCTTCCAGTTTCAAACCCCATGCACTGGTACTGTGGACAGTACTAAAAATGACTGAAAAAGCCCAGCTGCAGTATTTCTGCTGCTATAGAATACATGATATGTCTTTTTGCTCTACTTGCAAGGCCAAAGGAGAGTCACCACTCACTTTAAGAATTAGCTTTTCTCTTGCTCCTGCAATATTTTTAAATAACCAATTGATGTGTTACTACTCAGCTATTCAGCACAAAATTAAAATACTTTAAATAACAGCCACCCACAATCCTTGATAATTCATCATGTAACAAAACTGTTAAACATTTTTACTCATCAATCTCTACTTCCAATTCCATTCTCACAGCATTCATGCCTCAGTAATTCCTTTCTGTGGAGAGAACCTACAGGAAGAATATTTATCATGTAATCCTTCCTACTGGAAAGTCTCAGTGAAAGGACCCAGCACACTACCCTCCCCCTGCCTCTAACTAAAGCCCAGTTCTTAGATGCAGACACCTTGTAACTTACAGCGTGCTCTAAGAAAACAAATAGCTAATAAAGACCAAAATAGGTGACAGTCTGTATCATCCAAAGCTCTCAAACACTTAGTTTTGAGCTATAATTAGAAAGACGCTTCCCTTGCATAAATTCCTTCCAAATTATACAACATATATCCAAATATTATAATAAAATTCCTTTTATAAACTGAAAGACATCACAAGAAAGCACATCAAAGTACTGCTGTGGCATCAAGGCATGTGAATGAGCTACTAATTAATGTAATTTCTAAGGTTTTTGTCCCCTCAAAGAAATATGAAGTGGAAAACGTGGGAGCCAAGAAGAGAGCTGCAAGGGAAGATCCACGCTGCACAGGACAAGAAGAGCAATAAAATCAATACCACCGATCCAAGGAAAGCAAAGTTCACTATCAGGAAGAAAGGTGAGGTCAGTCCTGACTTTCCTTCACAAAAGGACCAATAGTCCCAGTGAGACTTCACAGTAAAAGCCATTCTTGGGAAGTGTAAGCAAACCTCCCATGCTTTTCAAGTGAGGAGAAGGAGTTGTCACAACCCGGAAATTCAGTAGAAATTGTTAGTGGGCTGAACAAAGATAGCAGTCCAGTGTCAGGGAACTCTTATCCTTTATTATATAGCCACCTTAACTCTGACAGCTATCCCACTATTTAGTTGTAGAAGTGTTGGCTAACAAGCTCTTAACTTTTACAAAGAACTTTATCAAGCTCCCAACTCTCCCAGCAAACTTCGGCACACAGCAAGGGGTAAGATCCGATTGCCGCACTTGCTGGGATAGAACAAGAGAGTAACAATGGAAAATAGAGAAAGTGAAGGAAAAAGACCACCAGTCCTTAGATCCCAAATTGGTCCTGCCACTGTGTACAGTCAAGATCTGGGATCAACAAAAGCCCTGGCCTGATCCCCTCCCTTTCAGTTCCCCTCATTTTTCTCTCCCTTTGCTGCTGCTGGCACAGGTGCAGTGAGCCCTTGAGAGGCCTTCAGGAAATGAGTGGGGGGCTGGGAGCTGTGGAGGGCTGGTAGCCCCCTTCAGTGAGGTGCCCGGGACTTGACCCTTCTCTTGCCGCAGGCACACTAAATGTGAGCCTCCAGGCTGATTTACAAGCCCAGCAATGAAAGGGAAGCTGGCTCACAACAGCGCTGCCCTGCCCCAGCAGGACCCACCCTCCCAATCCCAACTTTCCTGTCACAGCGGAATGTTGGAGAGAACCATGCTTATGTGCTTATGCTCCTCCACATATTCTCTGTGCTTGTTGGAAAAAAGAGACTTTGGAAAAGTTGCCAGATTTTTTACTCAGAACTAAAGTCAGGAGGCAGAAGCCACTACTACAGCTGGGGACAAAGTCCCAGAGAAAAGGCCTAATAACTCTAACTAATGGGTTTCCCATACGCCCACAGATCCCATTCAGAAACCTCATTTTCTGCAAGGAGAATGTAGTTTTGAAGCACCTCTCATGCTCTCAAAGCAACATTTCTCTTCCGTCTTTTTCCTAGTGCTAAAAATAATGGGATGACAGGAAGATGATAATTTCATCCCTCCACTCGAGTCTTCCTTTTTGTGAGCAGCTCTGTCTTTCCAACTTGTACTCATAGCTTTTAGCCACCATAGCAGCACAAAGATCAGTTTTGCTCATGTGTCAAGAGGATAATAAGTACAAAACTAAAATGACAGTTTTCCATCTCTTAGTAAATGGAAATGCACAGGGCAGAAAATATTTGCTCTGGTCCATCTCCTTTACCAGGGAAGATTTTACTTCCCAGACAGGGAGCTGGAAAAACAGCTTTGCATGCCTGACAGCAAGAACTGCAAGCCAACGAAGAAAATGCTTACTCTAACACTTTGCATCAAAATTGCAGGACAAACACTGAAGATTTTCACACTCCTAAAAATACAAAAAACATACATAAAAAGGCTTAATGATCCAACTAAAACTGTCCTGTTGCATTCCAACCCCACTTACTGAATTACATAATTATGCTTCATAAATATAACTGAATTTCAAAACCTTTGTACAACATCATTAAAAACACTGGATTTAAAAAAAATAAATGGGCAGGTCTACAAACTTCCCCCCCCCTTACAACACCAGAAATGCCAAAACAAAAATACTGAAGACTTGTATGACTGGTTGGACAGATTAACTTCTGTCTTCTTTAGGATATTTATTTCAGACAGTAAAACATCTGTGGATTGAAACACTCCTTAGCTCAAATTGAAATACTCAAACCTGGTATTTGAGTGATGAGCTACAGCGACATTTCAACTTTTCCACTGAGAATTTCTCTGCGTAACTTCTGATCCACGTTTGGGTGGCTCTGGAACTCCCTACTTGTAGCACACAGAGCAAAAGCATCTCTGGGTACAAACCCAACAGATGTCACCCATCAGCAATAGCAACTTGCACAGTTTTATCATTAGGAAGAATGGCAAACAACATCAAACCATAAAAGCAAAAACAACCACAGTAGCTTTTTCCCACACTCCAAATTCATTTAGCATGCTTCTCAGCACAGAAGTTGGGTTTATCAACCAGCAGCATGCTGAAAGCAAAACCAGAATTTCACCAGGCTTCAAACAAAACAAAAAGGTAACTCCTGAATTGCAAGTTTCCTGCAATAGCGTGTAACTATTCTAAATGAGACTTGACCAAGTCAAGCTACATTTCTACAAGTAGATGAGCTAGTCAGGAGAGGTCTCATCACCCTTTCTTGGCAAGGACCCTAGTATGTGTCAGGGACCCCTGTGAGCAATTTCACCAGCCTTCTGTCAGACTGGTGTGTTGAATCAGCCCTAAAACAAGTCCCACACAGAGGGGAAGCGAGATGGAAGACCCTCCTTCAGCAGCAATGATCTTAATCGTGTTCACCCCACTAAGAGAAACTCTAATATAATGGAGGGTCATTGTATACATTTTAATTTGGAACAACTGACCTCCATGAGCATAGGTAACATAGGATCATAGAATGTTAAGGGGTTGAAAAGGACTTTGAAGATTATCTTGTCCCAACTCCCCCTGCCATGGGCAAGGACACCAACCACTAGACCAGGTTACCCAAGGCCTACCCTAATCTGGCCTTGAACACTACCAGGATTCAGGCATCCACAACCTCCCTGGACAACCTCACCACCCTAACAATAAAGAATTTCTTCCCAACATCTAAACAAAATTTCCCCTCTTTCATTTTATACCCATTACTCCTTTTCCTGTCACTATAATTCCTGATGAAGACTCCCTCTCTGGCTTCCCTGTAGGCCCCTTTCAGCTCCTGGAAGGCTGCTATCCAGACAACCAAAAAAGACCTGGGTAAATTGCCCATGCCTTAATCCTGGTATTCATGGCCAGAAGTTTTTCCAGGAGCACCAGGCAGATCCAACCCGTTCAGACTCTAGAAAGGCAGGAAGGCCTGTAGAAATAAGCAATTTGTGCTCAGTGCATTCACAGCCCCATGAACACCATTTCACCCCCAGGACCGGACGGTCTGTCGAGCGCAGGGGCTGCCCCAACGCTGGCCCCCGCGCTCACCCCCATTGTCCCTTGACCTGGCAGAGGTTCCCTTGCTCCTCCTGGTTACAATCCCCCTCTCCAATTCCAGCGGGGAATCGCCCCTAAGCGATGGCACTGCAGCCAGCCGCCGGCCCTGGCCTCCGCGGGGGTCACGGCGCTCCGCGGGGCACCGCAGCCCGGGGCAGGGAGGCCCTGCTGGTCCGCCCGCGCCCCGCGAAGCACAGCGGGGCTCACGGCGGATGGCGGCCGCCAGCCGA
>VZTT01009918.1:3806-21625 GCA_013400855.1 Buphagus erythrorhynchus | reverse complement strand
TTTCCTTGTCTAGTCTTATCTTGTAGAAATAGAAATAATAATATGTATTGATTTTCATCCACTAGCATTTAAATGATGAAGGCTTAAATATTGTCATCAGTGTGAGAAATCAGAACTAGATTTGAAGACAGGTGCTACCTTGGGAGAGAGGAATCTACAGATCAGTTCCTGGCTTTGTCGCACATTTCCTGTTTGACCTTGGGCCGATAATTTTGATTCGCTTTGCTGTGCTTTCTCATCTGTAAAGTGTGGAAAAAGGTGCACCATACAAGGGCAATTATGTGAAAATTATTGTGTTACTGCAGTCAGGGGAAGGACTTGCAGATATTCCTGTAAATAAACTTGCATGTGGACTTTTGTAGCACATTTCTTTTACATAATGATTTTGTGGAAGGCAGACACAAGCCGGAGAGACTGTGTAGCAGTAACAGTTTGTCATTTCACATATATTGTTGCTGGCAAGGCTTGAGACCTAGATTGCTTTGTGGTCTTACAAGTATAAAACAATGTTTTAGCAAACTTTCAAGAAACCATATAACTGTAATCCTTAAGTAGTACCAACTAATGGAAGTCCTTAGGACAATTATCATCTAGGAGTAGAGTTTGAGGTATAAAGAAGAAATTTGTGGTTCTGTCTGGTTTAAAATGAATTGGGTATGTTTTTAAAGGGATTGCTCTTAGGAAACATTTTGACTTTTCTTTCTAGCTATAAACAGATGCTTATTCATATTACACCAGATTTACTAGCTAAGGCTGCTTTTCATCAGCAAGGCATAAATCCCTCTTGACTGGCAAGGCACAACAATCAAGCTGGCAGCAATGACTATGCAAAAAGAACCATGCCAGGCAGCTTATCAGGCTGTACATTAACCAGGTAGGACATGATGACCAATTAAACACACAGAATGTCANCTTGAATAAATTACACTGAGGATACAAAAGAAGAAGGAAATGTTATGACTTTGCTAATGTGACCCTGTATTCTCTGTGTAAGTTTTTGAGTGGCTGTCTGCTCAGCCCTCCAGGCTATATCCTTGCCTGAGAGTGATCTGAAAAATGATGCAACAAACCAGGGAATCAGAAATCCCTAAAATATTGATAATGGGAAAGTGGTCTAGGCTCCGAGGCAGATGTTGTTCATTAAACTGTTGACTGACTATAAGAAATGGTGGCATTGGTAGGTGTGGTAATGGAAATCAAACACCACAGAGCCTTTGTGGATAGGCCCTGGAAACAGAATTGCAAAATCCCCTAACTCCCTGGGGTGATCTTTTCACCTAAGAGCTGGAATGTTTCCGTTCATTACTGGCACTTGTACTTTGGTGATAAAAACCATAAACATGAAGTCTATTGCTGGCCCAGAATGAAATCCAGTCACAGTTTTGAGCTGAAAATGTTAAGTTTGGATAATTTGCAGGTAGATGTCTACATCCTAAGTTGCATCACCTTTTGCTGGTTTTTGTAGCTGTGTGAAGAAGAAAAGACACTTTTCACTCATGATCCACATGATTTATTTCTCTCCTCTCTGTTAACATGAGACAAATACAAAACTAGAAGTACTATGTTCTCTCCATTGACTGTGATTGAAGCCAAAGGTGAGTCACTTTTATGACTGATGGTAACACTGAAACATTGAAACCCTCCTCCAGATTACACTAACACGACTTAAAATGTTTAAGTTATTCTGCAATTTGGGAAACATAAGGATTTTTTAAGGTCAATGCAGATCTCAGACGTCTTCTATGAAGGTCACTGAATTAAAAGAGTTATGTTTGAATTGGAGGATGTCTCTTCTGCTTGCTGAGCAAGGTGAGGAATTCCACTCTACATGATGCTCAATCTCCCTGCGAGAGTGTCAGAGGACCTGGGAATAAAATCAGTTCCCTAGATCAGTCTGTTTGTTTGACATATATCTGCTTTGACTTAAGGGAACTGGTTTTGATTGTTTGTTTGTTTATTTTTGTGTTGTTGTTTTGTTTTTTTTTTTTTTTTAAGTTTGCCAATTTTACACATTACAAAGGAGTAGAAAGAGGTCAGCAGCTACAGTTCAGTAGGAAATGACTGTAATGCCACTGGATTTACTTTAACAAGGACCACTTCTGGACATTTAGTCAGAGTGAATTTCTCTTTAGTCTCATCAAGGCTGATAAACTTCATGAGAAGACCAAGACATTTACCTCTGCTATTGAAAGATTTGGAGAGGACTTATTGAAGGGAGCCCTCATTATTTGTATTTATATAGCATACACACGGAACTATTATTAGCTTTCATGTTGTATTCTTAACACATTTGAAGTATAGAAGTGGAAACTGGGAATAATTTGTCTGTGAACTACATGCCTGTGGGGCGTAAGCTAAAATGCCTCCTTTGATCTAACAATGAAGTGAATTTCTGTCATGGACCACATACTTGAAACAAGGCAAGCAGTGGAAAAACAGAAGGAAGGGTACAAGTACTAATGCTAAGGTCCATGTACAAGGTGTCTTTTCCTCTCTACTCAGCCCTAAGACTACAAGGCCGTTGCTGGGGCATTTAGAACAGTTCTCCATTGCTGTGGAGCACAGGAAGACTTTGAGCTTAGAACTAATACACATTAGTAGAGAATAAAATTTTTCCATACTGCTTTGGTGCCTGGTGTCTGTGTTTTGATGATTTTGTAGTCTTTCTCTAAATACTCTTTGCTCAGAGGTGGGTGAAATCAGTTCATTAGGTACCCTCCTTGAGTGGGTTGTCTTTCATTTCTCTAGTTGACAAGGTAATGTATTTCAGGATTTTCAGTCAGTACAGGGTGAATTTTCAGGCAGCTTCTTTGTGGTAGTGTGGGGGTAGGTGTGGCTTTTTGGGTTTATTTTTTTGTTTGTTTGTTTTTTGGGAGGGGTTGTTTGTTCATTTATTTTTTGATATGTTAACCTTATTTGTCACAGACTAAAGTGTAGGTCTACAGTTATACAGTGTGGGCATAATCTTTAAAAATATTTGCATTAAGATACACAGAACCTTACTCAACCCTGATAATGTTGTCACTGATTTCTCTAAGGCTATATGAAGGCTGAGTTTGCCTCTGTTTGAAAGCCAGCTGATAGTTTTCATCATGAGGAGGAGGCTGAATAAATTTGTGTCACTTTTTTGGGATATCCTGCCTTTCCTCTCCAGAAAAGTAAAAACTGTTGCTTTAATAGTGATTTCATTGCATTGCTTCCCACTAGATGCTAGCCCTATCTCGCCAGCTTGAAATGTTGGGTATTTTTTCATCATAAATGAAGCATAAATAAAACACTGTCCTTATGCTAGAAGGCAAACAGAAGAGGATATTAAAAGTGCTCTAACTGTGATCAAAGAAATTCTTAGCTGTCCCAAAGTGACTTGGGCTTACTAGTCTGATTAATTTTTTACAGTAGTTATGCTCCAGAACCACTTAGTGTTTTTGGAAATCTAACCTACTCCCAAATGCAAGTACATGGAAATAAGAACTCTGCCTAACTCACTGCAGTAAATTAAAATCAGATGTCAGAAGACAGCCTCTAGCTGTGTGCCTTGCCTGTCTTGTAGATGGTATTGCCCACAATCTCCTGTAAAGGAACATTTGAATTGGCCCAGTGATTTCTGCAACACAGTAAGATAAACAGAAATCAGAGCTAGTTTGCCTTACATGACCAGCTGAAAACAGGAGGTGAGCTGTAAGCAGCTTAGATGATGCTGTCTTGACAATGCCAGGGTGGAGTGGGCAGCTCAGGGAGCGGGCAGCTCAGCTGTCCAAATTTAAAATGCCACCACAAGTCTGTGAGAAGCTCTAGTTGAAAAAGCTTTAGCCATGAAACAATAACCATTCATAGAGGAAGTCACCATCTTAGCAGAAGGCTCCGTCCTGATCTCTTGCTCCCTGACTGGAATTTTGCCCAAATAAGGACATCATGGTTGTATCTGAGGAAGAGAAAGATAGAAACGTAGAAGAAGTTTCATATAATTTTAGAAGGGCAGAAGACTTCCTTTGTTGACAGCTTTTGAACTTGATTCTCATGTAAAGTGAAAAGGTAAACTAAAATTATGAGTACAGATGATATCATGTACTGACCCCAACTTGATAAAGTGATTGATATTAAGAGGATATTAAAATTATCTTCAGTTCCCCAAACTGTCATTAGATTCCCTTCCCAGTCCATGTGATCCTAAAAATTTCTGTGGCCAATTAGTAGGTCTGTCCAGAATGATAGAGCCATAGGAAACACAAGACCAGTGGTATGCCCATTTTGAGAGCTGCCTTATGGAAGCATAAACCGTATAAAGCCGTGGGACCACCAGCCTGTGCCTCTGTGAACTGACACAAAATCTAGGGCTGACTGTGGCAGGGTCTGTCTAGACAGAAATGTGCAGGTGAGAGAACAGCCACTCTTCCTCTGTGATAGTGACCCTTGTCTGTCCTCTGCCAAGCAAGTACAGGGAGCAAGTACACTGACTCCAGAGACATGGTTTCCACAAATTTAAAAAGGAGAAAGAAGGAAAATCTCAAAAATTTATTTTTCTTCTTCCTTTGAAGGAAAAAGGAGCATTGGAAAGAAGGGAGAGAAGGAGAGTAGGAAAGAAGGAAAGCATGTTATTAGAATTTAATTACTAGTGAAGATATATTTTCTAGGGAGGCTGTTGAATAAGCTTCAATAACCTATATCTAAACACCAAAAGACACAGAAAATGTATCAGGGCTAAGAAAACTGGAAGCAGAAAACAATTAGAAAATGTGATTTTAAGCATAAAACCATTTGCAGCTTTAATGCAGTTCTGTAATGGTACTGATAGTCACTCTGACCCTGTTCTTCTAGCTTCATTGGATAGCAAGGTGACTTTTGAAAAATCTTTATCCTTTGAGGCAACATGGTGGTATCACTTCTGACACTTAACACAATATTTGTGCTAAACATCTAAAACAAAGATCAGCAAAAAATCTCTGAGAATTCAAAAGTCAGAAACACTTGCAGACATTTGTCTCTTTCTAGTGTGAGAGGCCATCAGCTAGGAAAAATACATTTTTGTTTTCTCAGTCAGCCTAGAACCTAGAATCAGTTCAACTTCTAGAGCCAGATTTAGAATTGACTTCTAGGTCTGAAAGGCTCTGAAAGACTGAAATGAAACATGAGGTTTAAAATAAAAAGGCGGAAACGCAGAGCTTTCATTGCTCTTTGTTAACATGATTTTCACATAATTAAAGCTGCAGGTGTACTTTTGATTATGCAGGTATTCTGGTGTGTGGTTCTGCGTAAATAATATGTTTGCAGTGCTTGCTGGCAGAGTGTTCATTATGAGCTCATTTATTTGGGTTCCCTAGTTTAAATAGGAAAACAGAAGCCAAATTCTGGCTTGATTTTCCTTGTCTTGTGTGAAAATCTGCACAGAAGGACAGAGGTGTTTTTTCTGGAAGGGCACAATTTCCCTGCTTTCCTTTCAATATGTCAGAGAATTCAACTTCTCCAGCTAAGCAATACTTGAGAACTATTAAAGGACTTGCACATCTTAAGTTTTCTATTTCCTGAAACTCAAGAATGTGGCTCTGTTAAGGCTACACAGTTAGGTTTTTCCTGTACAGAGAGTCTGGTCATTTATGTTATGCAAATCCTGAATAATGGCAAAGTCTGTGAATTTGATCTGAGTTGGAAGCTGACCCCTTCTGTTTTCTTCCACTTGATCAAAGATATCTCAGTATTTCAGATGTAAGAGGTGTGGGGAAAAGGAGAAAATTTTAGGAGTACAGTGCCTGGTTAATCAGAATTATTTACATCTTCCTGCAAAGCTTCTATCTTGTCCTGTATCAGTAACTCAATTTCAGTCTCTAAATGTACATGCGCTTGAAGGCTTCATCATGTATTTTGTACCAGGACATACTCTTTTGCATAATAACCAGCACACACTGGTTAGTTCTTTGGGTCCTCTGACCTCTAATAAGATAAAACTGTGGCAGCTCATAATTTCAATGATCTGGATTCAAAAATTGAAGCCATGGCTTAAAATTTCAAGGCTCTATATACTGTATTTAATTTCAGCAGAAATATATTTTCACTGTCTACACGCGTCCAATCTCTCTCCATCCCAAAAAGGCATATTTAAAGCAACGTGAGAAACAATAGAACCTCTGTTATCTAGATTCAAATATTTTGACTCCTCATTCTATTAGTCTACCTCAGAAGAGACTCCTATCAAATCTAATTTTAAAGTAACATACAATTCTGCTTCTGAAACACTGTTAAGAGATGACCCAATTAAAGAGCTGCACATCAAGGCCACGAATGCAAACCATCTTTTCGAATGCACTGATGAAATTACTTTTCCATTGTCGTTAGATACTTTCCTTCTGACAACCAGTTAATCACAGAAGTAATCTTTTAAATATGTGTAAAACCATAGCTATGCCTAATCATCCCATTAAACATCATCAGGTCATTCTTTGCAAAGATAAATAGCTTAAAGAGCATTCTTCCTTTGATCATGTTATCTCCTGATGCTTTTGATAGGAGGGCAAATGCATCCTCCAGATTTCATCAGTCCAAATCTTCAGTGAGCTGCTGCATTGTGCCTGAAGTTTCCTCGAGTGAGTGGGGTGTGCAGCTCTTCACAACCACAGAGTGAGACATGCATGTGAATTTTAATGTATGTGCTAATAGGTGTCCAAACGGGACACCTTTCACCAGACCAGGTTGCTCAGACCTGCATCATCTTAAGACCTTTCTTTGAGACACATCCTGTCTCAAGGTCTGAACTGGGAGAAGGATTCAGCAAAGTGCCACTTTCAGTGAGATGATTATGTAAAGCTGGAGGGCTGTTTGCCAACTGCTTTTTTATCAGAAGACAATTCTATTCTGGGCTGTGAAGAGAAATGGGGAAAGTTTCATCTTTGATTTGCATAGAAACAGATATAAAGGTAAACTCCAATGCCTATGTCAGTGTGAGGAATGTAAGCATGCATTCTTTATTGATAAGGTACAGAAGAGTGCGTGTGCCTGCTTTAGGGCTGTGAGGAAGAACGAAAAACAGAGCCAACATGATGACAGAAGTTATTGCAGCTTTGATAGCCCCACTTAGACTGTACACTGTAAATGCAGGCGCTTCCATACGTACACTGATGTTGAAAGGATATTATTGCTGGCCACTGAAAGCCTGTCTTTGCTTCTGTAATATATTTCTAGAATAATAGTGCTGGCAGGACACTGTGATACAGTGTGAGCACGCTATCAGAAGCAAAGCTCCAGGTGAAAGGCAAAGTCCACTCTGCCACACAGGCACCAGTTGCATATTTCTCAGTGATGGATGCCAAGCAGTTTGGCAGATAAGTATGTCAGTGTGTCAAGGGGCAGTAACTGCAGTATTTTTGTGGTTTCAGAACCGACAGTACAGCTGCCCACCTGCTTTGCTTTGCAGTTATTTCACTGATTTGTCTACATAAAATCAAAGATGCTTGCATCTTTTTACATTATATTTATTATTTTATAATAATTTTATTTATATAAGTAATTTTATTTATAACTTGGCAGATTGGAAGAGTAGGTGGAAGTAAGGTAATTTCCCTCCTGGCTTCAGTGGGGGTTTTGAAATAAGAGAATTTTCTTCAGCGTATCCCAAAGCATTAAATGTCAGTGGGGCATAATGAAAGCTGGAACTGGATCTTTAGGAATGCTTAATTAACAGAGAGGGACAAAGTAGCCTTTTTCATTAGTTAACAGTTTTCCATTACTGTTCATTTAAACTTTTCAAGCACTGGGTTAAAAGGTGCTTGTCTGAATAATTTGAGTAGTAAAATGTCAAGTGTGCTTTCAGCTAAGGTGCATTAGGAGAAGCATGGCTTATGGCTAGCTGGGGCAATAAAGTCTAACCAGATGAGCTGCTCTTGTCCGAGTTCACCCGGCTATGTTCTTTGGAGAATACATATGACACAGCCTGTTATCTTGTAGCATTGTGTTGTGCAGGAAGATGACACTCTGCCTTTCAAAAAGCAGCTGTTTCCCTCTTTGTTCCTGCAGCAGGAAGCCTTGCCTTTATGTCTGCCTTTTCAATACTGTTGTATGATGACATGATTAGAAAGGTGCAGGTTCTCTACTGCTTGGCATGGGGAAAAAGCCACTTTGCTTATATTTTCCTGTTTTTCTCTCAAAACTTTTTCAACCACCATTAAGTGGAGGTTGCAGCTTAAATGATGGCCCTTCCTCTACTTCCAGACCTGGCTGCACATTTCTGCAAATATAGTTACAGCAATGCTAATGAACATGTGGCTGGGCCATGATCTGGGTCAAGGAACTGACCCCAGCAGAAATTAATCTGTTTTAAAAAAAGGAAGTGTGTTTGAAGCTGCAGCCTCAGGAGCTATGAATTGACACCTCTCACCTTATTGGATTCAGGAATGTGCAATTTCACAGTAAGGATGATTGCTTTTTCCCTTTCACTGCTAGTCATTTATTAAATTCCAGGTATGCAAAGTGATACTAGCAGTGGTTTAATTAAAAAATACATTGGGAGTGCCTCCAGCATAGGGGTGGACCCTCTTTAAGTGGATGAAACACATCAGGGTCTGAGGAGGAAGGAAGCTCTTTTCAACAGTAGTGAATAAGAAGGTGCAATAGGTAAGTACTGACTACAGTACTGTATCAACTTAGGAAATGCAATATTAATATTATTGCAAATCATGCTAAAGTTCTATCTGGTTCCATACCCTCATGGTTGCCTTTAAGGTAATCTCAGAGAAATAATTTAGCAATATATAATTATATATAGATTATTTGTAGTGCATCACACCTCATGACATTTTCCTATCTTCCTCTGATCCAAGCACTATCTTCAAGATAAATAAACTGCATTTCCATTAATTTGTTTAAGAGCATTCAATGCTTGTCTTAGATTACTGACATCTAAACACACCATAGCAACAAGTTCTGTTATGTAAACTTCTGATATGTAAAAATAAAGGGCTTTTGCTTGTTCAAACTTGCTGTCTAAATTCCCTGTGTTTCTCAGAGTTCATATTTTATGAAAAAATGAGTAATCATTCTGAATTTATTTTCACCAGACTATTTGTACCTTCATGAAGCTCTAAGAGTTGTGCCCTCAATCATCTCTTTATAATGCTGAGGATTTTCAGCCTGTGTTAACTTTTCCTCAGACAGAAGCCACATGCCACTTGTGTGTCTTGTTTTCACACTGACAGTTTCTGTACATGACCTACATTGAACAGAGTCTGGTTGCCATTCCAACTTCTACCACCTAAGTGATGCTGTGAAGAGCTTTCAGTGGGGCCCTTTGGATGTCATCCCCCAGCAGGGACAGCAGGCATGGACGTGGGTGCCGTGTCCAGGCAGTGTGCTTTTGTCCCCTGCCAGTCACTGTGCATTTGGTGCAATTGCCAACGCTGAATTTCCTTTGCTGCCTTGTCACGCAGCAGTTCTGTATCGCAGCTGTGCAGCGGTGAGGTACAGCTACAAAAATGCAGTTTTATTTTTAATGCCACGGACAACATTATCATTAATGAGCTTTTCCACATCTGCTCTAACCATTTCCATGTAGTTTATGAACTACATGAACATATGTAAGCATAGATTCCAGCGCAGTCCCTGTGTGCAGTCCGCATCCCTGGCAGATCCCCTCTGCTGTGAAACTCCCGACATTTACTGTCCCTGTTTTCCTTTCTCAGTGAGTTATCTTCATCTCATGGTTTTTTTGGTTTTTTGTTTTTTTTTAACCTGTGACATAGGAAGCTGTAAAGGGGATTCTATAGGGAAACTTTAGCAGAGTTGCCCAGGCCCTGAGGGCACCCCTGGGACTCGTTGTCCCTGCCTGGCCCCTGGGGCTGCCCATTCCATGCAGGTCCCAGGGCCCCACATCAGCTTTTGGGAACCTCAGCCCCTGTTCCACTGATGCCACAGAGAGCCCTGTGTCCAGGACCCACAGCCCTGCCTGGCCCTGCCACAGACCATGCCCATCCTGGCCACACACAAGGCTGTGTCCAAGCCTGGCCTCAGCCTCAGCTGGTCCCTGTCCCCCAAGGCGGTGCCTGGTTCCCCAGGGCTGGAGTCCCTCTAGCTTCCCTGCTGCTGGCTGAAGCAGTGGGATGCACCCCTGCCCAGTGGGCTCCCCCACACTGCTCTGCCCTGACAATAGCACTTGTCACTTCTCAAAACTGCCCTGTATAACTTCCTTTTCGAAAGGCTGGATTGACTGCTCCTACTGTATTATGTAATTATCTGCAAATGCTATTCTTATTGTAAATGACCAATTTAGCTGGTATGGAAATCAGTCTCATTTGTCAGGTTTTTTTCTCTAAAACCTCATTCAATCTTGAAACAAAACTCTTAAATCTCTTAAAACAAACCTCTTAAGCTCTAGGACCAAGTTGAGTGACAAAGCTATGAGCTGCAGTTAATAGCCAGGGTATTCATAGCTGAGATTGTTTAAGGACAGCTGTGACAATGTTATCTGTGATTACCTTGTCTTAATTTTTTTTTTTTATGCTGTTGATATTTTAATTTTAAACACCTCCTCAAACTTCCCTCTAGCAGAACGCTTGCAAAGAGCTCAGTGGCAAATACTGACATGAATCAATAATTTATCTTTTATTATACAACTCCATAGAGTGCCCTTGTACTTCAGATCTGAGTGCTGAAGATTCTGTTGTTACCTGGTTGGTGTTTTCAGAAAATATGCAGCTTCTATGTGACTAACAAGCTCTTTCTTGGAATAATTTTTGACACTGTGTTACACATTTACCAGCCTTTTTATTCTCCTCAGTTTTCTATTTCTTTCACAGACTTCTATTTTTGAAGATGTCATGATGCCTTTCATAGTTTCTTTTTCTTAACTATACTAACTTTTCTTAAGGTTTTTAAAGTATTTTGATTGCGGTATGCATTTCTTCTGAACATCTCATTTTTATTTTATAAACTGTCTCCAAGGCAACTGTAAGCATTTTTATCTTTTTAGCTGCTTCTTTTAATTTAACAAGCTTCCTAATTTTTAGTGAAACCTTTTTACCTTTTTTTTTTTTCCCCAGAAGTAAGCTACTACAGTCACAGGGTTGGAAGTCGGTGGAGTTTTTGTGGTTTGTTCGGGGTTTTTTGGGTTTTTTTGAGGGTGTTGTTTCGTTTGGGTTTTTTGTGCTCTAGCACAAATGCTGAATCTGAACAGAGTGAATTATTGTGCAGAACAGAGCCTAGGCACAATTCACCACTACAATATGGGTATTTTCTTTTTTTGACTTCACTAGCTAGTTATTTCAATAAGCAATTTGTTACAGAACCCAAATATTTTATTTCTGCATCACATCCTGTCATAGGATCTGAAGTTTACCTCTGTTATCTCCCATCCTGCTCAGTCACTGGCTCTGATGTATATATTTCAATGTCAATATAGAACTTTAATGTATAGGTATTCCTCATAGTTCTCAATGCATTGAATTTATTGACTTTCATTCCTTACAATACAGTGCTCTGAACAACTGCACAATATTTTATCATTTGTGTACACGGTTATCTGTATTATCAGTGTTGCACAGGTTGTCTTGCTTTCATTTGACTTCTGAATGCCTATTACATGGAAACATATGATTGAGTTTCTTTTACTTTGCATTTGCTTAAAAACACTCACCTAGTGGTTTTTTCAGCTGTTGCTGACAATCAGTTAACTTCTGCAAGGTCATGCTTGAATAATGCTGCTGTCTTATCATCTTCCCTTCTTCTGTAGCTTAAAAACTACCCTGAACATTTCACATTTCTGGGGACTGTGGTTGCAGATTATTTTGCAATCATTTAATATTTAAATCTGTGTTAAGGTGCCTTCCCATTTGTAGGACCTCATCCTTGTCCTAATAGTTTTAGCACTATTTAGGTGAGGAGTATCAGGAGAAGTTTCCAAGTCATTTGCCCATGGAAGAATTGTTCAGTGAAGACAGACTGCACTTAACAGCCACCTCAGCTCTTAAAATAGTGCTAAGCCTCTCTCTGCCTGTTGATGACAGCTTCAGCCTAATTGCTGGCTACGTTTTCTATGCACTGCTATTAAACAGGCACTGGTTTCTCTGCAGTTGCCTGGCATGTCAAATCATTTCTTTACAACAGAGCTTATCATTGTGACGCCTATACAGCCCCACTGATCTTTCCCAAAAGTCCCTTTAGCACATGTGCAGAATTAAGTCCATTCCCTGATGTGCTGGCTGCAGTAATTGCTGGAGATGAGGGATAACTTACTGTCCTCCATCTGCCTGGCACACTCTGACAGGCATATCTGGCAGCTGGGTCATGGTAGATGTAACTGAGGGAGGGTGGTTCCTGGGTGTTTTATTTATTTCATATTTTGTGGTGGGGCATTAGAAATGGTTGAAGAAGTGACAAGGTGTCACTGTTTTCACCCCCTCAGCTGTTTCTGGGGCCTTATGCAGCTGCACAGCTGGATGTCCAGGGGATGAAATGGAAGCTGTACTCTTGGCTCTTTTCCAATTGGCTCGAAATGTACTTGAGAAACTTCCATGTGATAGTTAATGTAGCACCTGCTCAACAAACAAAACCCAAGTTTCCCCTCTTCTGCTATACTGTACATCTGTTATTTTGCTGACATGGAAACTAGCGTAACAATTAGATTCATTACTTGCCCTCTAAGCTGAAAAGACCTTAGTGTGTTGTCTCAGTGATTGTTTAGGCTGCAGCACAAATTAAGTAGTTCTCCCCCCAATGAGATTTGTTCTACATTGCAATTGCACTTGCATGTGTATGTTCATGCTCGAGGTAAGACTGAGGCAGCATTTTCTTCTGGCCAAATACAGACTCCAGCTCTTGGCAGAGGAATGGGTGTTTTTTTTTCGTTTTTTTTTTTTTTTTTTTGAGTTCTGGGCCCAGGTCTAATTAGAGATCAGAGAGAGAAAATATGCAAATGCCTGAAGAAGACAAGCACAACTTCACCTGTCCTTTGCCCTTTATCCCTTCTCTGTTGGGACTTATTGGGCCATTCCAAGTATCCCAGCAGTTTCAGACAGCTGCTATTAACAAAATAATCTGCCAGAGAATGTTTCCTTTTTCTCCACAAACTTGGAATTTCTCCCTTCAGAAAATCCTGCTACTTCAAGGCCAGGACAAGGAACAATCATTCTTGAAGGAGTGACAAGGTTAAAGTCCAAGTTCTCTCCCACTCCTCAGGTCCCCCACAGCTGTTATTTACTACTGCTCTGTGACTTTTAATAACCTGCACTCCAAAGAGACTTGCATTCTGTAGGGTTGCTCATGTGCTGTGCTGGTTTGAAAGTAAACTAGTGGGAGATCTTAAGTCAGAACTATAATTTAATAGGAAAATTAAAATAAAATGCAGTAGTATAAAAACACTGACAGAGTTAGAATACAACCTGACACTTTGTCTGTCAGGGTCTTGGTAGCAGTCTGATTAGATGGTGGCTGCAGTCCTCCTGGAGTGACAGATGTGCTTCTGTCGAAGCAGTGATCCTGTAGAAGGGTGTAGGATATTTTTGACGGTCTAGTGGTGATGTAGAAGGGTCTGGTTTTCTTTTGGGAATCTAGAGGAAAAAGGCTGGTTGTGGTCTAAACCTCAGCTTATATCTAGGTAGGAATGTTTGGCTCCTCCCCCTGGGTGGAGCACTTTGTAATGGGATAATGTCATTTTATCAGTCATGTAGTGAGACTCATTGGCTTATTAGCATCCTCTCTGGAGGGAGAATGGGTTGTGGAAAAGGCAAAAAACATTGCCCCACCTGGTTTCAACAGCTGGTCCATTAACAGAAGATATTCTGCCAGGGTTATGAGGGATGGGTCATGGAAGAGAGAAAGAACACTGCCTTACTCGGTTTTAACAGATAGAATACATATTTTTTGGTTATATCTTGCATTGTAACCTGAGACACATGCTAAAGACAAAGACATACCTAAAAATGGAAGCTAAGTGGTTAATTACTGGAAACTATGTCTTTCTGACTTCACTTTAAGTAATTTCATATTTTTGTTGTATGTTTTAGACCTTCTGCAACTTAGACCACTCCTTAGCTTTGGAATTAATAAGGATTAGATAATACTCTGAAACACAAATCTAAAGCATGTTGCATTTTTCAAGGTTTTGATTCCCATTATAAGCACTGTGCTCTGCATGGTTCCCTAAAAGGTACATTGTTCTGAAGTCGCTATTTTGCAGCAAGTAAGTACAGCATGGTGAGAAAGATGCAATGTGCAATCAGTTTGCCTTTATTTTATTCTTTTGCATTGTTTGGTTTATCTTAGTATTAAATTAGCATTTTATTCTGTGCCCTCATGAGGAAATTATCCCAGAGATACCTTCAGAATGTAAACAAACCCATTACATGGTCAAGTTTTTTGATCTATCAAGCACAATGAAATTCCTGAAGATTCTTGTGGCTCTGGAAATTAATAGAATACCTTAATCTCAGTTACACCAAAATGTGAGCTCCTCAGTAAGCATAAAAATTTTCTCTTTGGAAACTCTGAATAATACAGAAGGGGATTGAACGAGAGCAGCTCTGTACTTTACAATAAACTTTCACTCAGATATCAACATTGGTTTTCCTTCTTGCCTGTTTTTGGCATGGCTGCCCTGAACCAAAAGCAGTAGAGAGACTTTTCTTACTGCTCAGAAAACTGTCACCATGAAACCATTTACCTAGGATGTAAGAAAGTCTTAATGTAGTCCTAACAGCTGGCAAACAAAGAATGTGGCTGCTTCCCTGCAAGCCTTCATGTGTAATGAATCAGCTCCAGTTCATTTTGCATTCACTTTTGTTAGAAATCCTGAGCCCTGGTTGTTTACAAAATTTGAGCACCCTATTTTGACATTTAAATTATTTTGGCTCTTTGGAAAGCAGAAATTCACTTAGAGCAAAGGCAAAATTTATTTATTGTGCTTTTGTTACAGAAGTTATGGCATGACCACAGCAGCTCTGTTCCAGGAAGGATTCTGTGTTGTTCCCTTCCATGCAATGATATGCAGCAGGTGAAACAGAGGACACAATTTGGGGACAAGCCTCAAAGGGGCCTGTCCAGGCACCTTGTGAGCAGCTGCTGAGGAAAGATACAGTGCCCACCATCAGCTCAGACAGACACTAGGGAATTATTCAGCCAGTTAATCTTCAGGGCATCAGTCCAGCCCCAGTGGGACAGAGAAAATTCTTGTAAGTGCTTTAGTTAGATCGCTGCACAAACCTGCAACTTAGTGACTCTTGCTAATTAGGATTCTGTGCTACTGTGTGGTTTTATACCCTCCCTACCAATAATGGCAGTCTATGCTAAAAGCAGAATTTGTTCCACAAATTCAAATTTCCTTTTGAAAGCAGGATGGTTGAAGAGGCACCCTTGCCATTTGTTCATGCTGCTTACACAATGGTGTCCCACTAAGATGAAAACATTATTTTTCTTCCCATTGCTATTTTTTGCTACCAAGTGTAATAGCAGAGCACGAGCCATCTATCTTTTTGCAAGAACTTGGTTTTGTTTTTTTTTTTCAGGATATGGGGCTTAGTTTTATTCAAAAGAAAGCAAGATACAGTTTTGCATAACTATTGAGGTTCTTTTCAGAGGTTAATTTGTTACGTCACATAGATTATCTGCTCAAATACTGTACATTCCCTTACCCTGAGGCAGAGAGGTTCATTAAATGAGCTATGCAGTAAAAGAACCAGACTTCTTCTAATACAGTTTCTAAGCCTCCTGGCAGTTCTGTGCAAAACATCCTTCCCATGCTCTCAGTTATGCAGCCTTCCAAAGGGGACCCACTGTGCATCTGTCATAAGCTTTTTCCAGTGTCACTAGTAATAAGGATTAACCTCTCTATGTCTAGCTCCTGAGAGCTGGCTTTTATGGAGGCACAAAGAATGTCTGGGGACACAAACCAAGGCTGTACTGATGCAGCATCCTTGCCTTTAGCACCCACATTCCCACATGGCTGGACAGACCCTGAATTAGTTGACCTTCAAGGTATGGTGAAATGCCAGTCTATTTACTCGACCTTGTGCCTAAGGGAGATAATTGTAGGAATTGGAAACATATTAAATGACAGTGCTCAAGGATGAGACACTGTCTAAGCTGACACTTTGTCAATTAACTATGGAAGTTGTCTGAAAGTTTTTCATGAGTAGAGGAAGTGTGTGGGGTGGATTATGCAACTCCCCAAACAAATAAATAAATAAATAAATAAGTAAAGCTGGATGTTCCAATGACAAAGTTGGTTAACTCCTGCTGAGCTGTTAGGAAACCACTGGAACAGTATCCTTTATTAACAGGCAGCCCATAAAACTAGACTACTGCAGTTGCATTATCCTATCCTACCCCACTGTATTTGTAGTGGACCAAATTCACTCTCTCCTGGCACAGGAAGCAGTGGAAAAAGCTGCCAGAAACTGATCTTTCTGATGGCTCAGCACTGACTGTCCCAGCCTGAGCTATGACCCTTCTCAAACCAACAGACTACTCTTTTTCCTGAACGTGCCCAAAAAAGCTACTCCTGCAATGGGAAGGGACTCTGAAGATGCTGGAGAGGGAAGTCTGCTCTCCAGTGAGTCTTGCTCAGTAATTATCAGAGCTTGAAGCCAGCGTTTGTGAAAAAGCTGGGCATAGTTGTGAACATTTTGCTCGTGGACTTTCTCTCTCATACTTCCACGGTCCTCAGTTGCTCCAGAAGTTGTTTCCTGTTTGCCATTCAGTCACACAGGACAGAGCAAGGTCAATGCATCATCCCCAGAGTAGTTAAGGGTGTCAGGCCCAGTGAGTAATGCTGCAGGCATTTGCCTGGACATCTTTGCTGCTTTGTAATGCATCCTCTAGGGACAATCTGCTTGTTAGAGCTCAACTTTTCTTTTTAAAATTCTTTTGGTTGAATCTCTTAAGCAAATATTCTTTAAGAAATGGACTACTTTGCTTTCTTGAGAATATCAGTTATGCAAGCAAGAATAACTAGTAACTGTGGCAGCAGAACTGTTTTGCACAAATGTGACCTAAATTTCTTCAACCTGAGGCTTTAGTTGGTTTCAATGCACGAACCTGAAGGCAAAATGAAACTATATTTCTTATTGTTTCATGAGGTATTTCCATTTCTTTAAAATCCCATCAGAAAAATCAGGCCTAATGTATGAATCTGTAACCATGAAAAGCTAAAGCATCACAAAGGAAGGTATATATAAATACCCTGTTACCAGTATATAACCTCCATATGAAACCTCTGATGGTATGCTTATTTCTGGTTAAGGAGTGGCTGGACTAACTACAGATAGTCAGGGATTTGCAGTTTGATTCAATTAAGCAGCATGTTATAAATTATGTTAATATTTTTCTGTCTTGTTAAAGGACCTATATAAATATAGCAGTGTTACTAGCTGTTGTAATCCTCATACAGCTCATCTCTTATTCAAATGGATGAGTAAGAGTGGGTGGAATTCTCAATTCTTTACTCTTTCCAAGTTCATCGAATTATTCTTTACCTCTTTTTTTTTGATTAAAATGCTCTCACTATGTATTCAGTGATATGCATTCATAGCAAGACATCCTCTGTGTTTTGATAAAGTTACTAAAATGAAAGCTAATTATTGACCCTATTGAATAGCAGCTGTATGTAGATCACAAGTGAGATAGATTGATGCATCTTGACTTTTTTAAAAGAAACATATACCTTTCAGATCAGAATCCACTGGCTGGGAATTAATACTTACAGAAGCCTTCAGTTCTTAACACTACCTTGTCTGAGTAAATACATGTTCAGCCACCACTATGTTAATGGATTCAAGCACTGCTAATGATTTTGGAATTAGTTTGTATACTGAGATACCTGGACTGCTTTATCTACAGGAGTAGCTAGC